>VYZM01015025.1:318449-383023 GCA_013398915.1 Dromas ardeola | reverse complement strand
TGCTTTTGATGCAGCCCAGGATGCGGTTGGCCTTCTAGGCTGCAAGCGCACATGGTTGGCTCATGTCCAGCTTTTCATCCACAAGTACCCCCAAGCCCTTTTCTGCAGGCCTGCTCTCTATCACGTCATCCCCCAGCCTGTATTGATAACGAGGATTGTCCCGACCCAAGCGTAGGACCTTGCACTTGGCCCCCTGTGTCTGATGTTGGACTTCCCCAGGACTTTCCACAGCAGGATGCCCCTCCAACCCCACGTTTCAAGCACCTGGAGTACGACTGGTTTCCAGTACAACTGTCAGCGGTTCAGGAATCAAGGAAAGCACAAATAATTTTTTTCCCAAGCTATTGAAGGCTTTGGCACGTGGGGACCTAATCCGGTGTCGCTGTATGTCCCTATCCCAGGGATGCGGGTGGCATTGGGGGCATCTCCGACCGCGGCGGAGAGGGGACAGACGGTGACTGCCCGCAGCGCCGTGTGAGGTGCCAGGGCCGTCTCCTCCTGCAGAGAAGTTACAGAGGTCTCTTCTTGCAGACCAGCCGTTTCCACTAGGTGGCATCTCCGTCCTGCAAACCTCTCCGGCTCCCGTAGCGTTATCTAACCCTCTGGATGTACACAGTTCACAGTGCATCATTCTAGCATTTAGCAATTAAAGATGGGCAAATATTTCGTTTGCCTAAATCAATTTCTATTCCAGGATACCACAGAAAAGAACTGCAGACTGGCGGCATTGGAGCATCTTTCTTTCAAACATCCCTTCCAAAACACTGGTACTGCTGTAAATGATCTCCTGGTGACAGAGAGTTTGTTCTCTCAGTACTTCAGCACTTTTATTTCCAGGTGTAGTTCCTAATAAGGCCAATCTTTTCAACGCTGATAGCAAATTTTTGAGATTGGTCATACTTAGGGGCTAATCTGTCAGGTCAAATGGTAGCAAAACAAGGTATTTATTGACACCGCAAAATTCCATCTGTGAATTGTAACGTGTGCAAACTATATAGTTTAGGCTGTGACTAGTTCCGTGAACTAAACATCAGCTGTAACAGAGCTCTTTAAGCCTCCTGCACTACAGCCTCATCAGTACCTGAGTTGTCTGAAACTTGTAATAAATGCCCAAACTGATGTGTCTGGAGCAACAAGGGTAACTTGCTGAAACTGGGTCTGCAACAACTGGTCTGTTTGCTGCAGCAGAAGGGCTGAGGAGCCTTCCTTTGGTTATCTGGGTTTGTCAGAGTACCAGCAGCTCTGCTGTGGCTGATACACAGCACTATCCTGGAGACAAAGGAATACATTTAATGAGCACTCTTAAGGACACCAATGCACCACGTGCCTGCCTCTCTCTTCTACCACGTTATTTGTACACCTTGGGTACCAGTGAAGTACACCTAAAATGACAGAAGAGAAGCTTGTCCAAAGAAACTTGAAACAGATTCATTAAAATTACCTGTCAAAGTAGGATAACACAGATAGAAACAAAACCCCAGTGCTGCCACCAGAACTACTCTTCAATAACAGTTCTTGGCAGAGTCCAGGGGTTCTGATGTTAAAGTGATTTTTATATATATATATACGTGTGTGTATATATATATACACATATACACACATACATATACATACCCCATCCTATTCAATGTACTTTGGTGCAAGTCCTGAATTACTCACCTTTATTCCTTCTCTGGACACATCCAAAGTGGGAGAACAAAAATTTATGGACTCTTTTGAGGCAAATGCACCAGAAGAAACACCAGGCTTAAGCCCAATAGCTGGTGAAAGACAGACAGATTTGTGCCTAGGGAATTCATCTGTTTCTGCAGCACTTTTCTCCAATCACTGCAGCTGCTGTAATTGAGAAATGTGTCAGAGATTAGATTAGGTTGGTTTCCAATGGAAGATACCACTAAGGTGGATATGGCGATAACAACTTGGTATGTCATACCCATTGAGATTCACATTATTCTTACAGTATTTGAATAAATTAGTCTCAGACAGACCAATTTCCCCTAATAAACTGAACACAAGGCATAGTGCAGATGCCATAATAATATTAAACAAACAAGAGTTTAAGCTGTAACTTTGGTCATGACTGGAAGAGGCAAGGAAGCAATATAGATGCAAAAATACAACACTGTGGTCATGGTCGGGTGGGCACAGGTTATAAACTATTGAACTGAAATACTGGATAAATGTCATTTGATAGCATGTTATTTCCAGTGATTTAAGGATTGCATAGTATTCAAGAACCCTAGATCCCCAGACTCCTTGTTCTTGCAGATCGTAATGAGAGTGACAACAAAAATAATGTGATAACAAAATGCTATCCAAACCTCAGATGCCAGGTGACAGCCCAATAAAACACCACAGGCGAGTTACTGAAACATCAGGCTGGAAGCCTCAGGGCCTAGATTTACGTTTCTCATGTGCCTCCGGTAGATTCTGTCCCCTCAGGCATCTCTTTGTTCACCTCCATGCTGTGGTTTCCACCTGCACCTGGGATGTCCATCACATCTCAAGCCCTAAGTGGGACCCTCAGCCAACCGGCACCTCTCACACAAGTGAAGGTGTCCTCCTGCAATTTCCTCAGACATTAGGCACCTGCATTTTCGGGTGCAGAGGGGGCAAAGCTCACACAGCAACAACTCATTTTCCAATTGCAATCTCAAGGCCACAACAGGAATGGAGGATGTTACTATTCCTTCCCACAGGCTCACAACCCTGGGAGAAGGGGAAGATTATTCTGCCAGTTTAGTACTAAAATTTTTCATCACTTTTACTGCCTCCAGCAGGCGTCCAATGAATTAGGCATGAAAAGAAAATGACATCCGTTGGGTTTACAACCTTGAGGGGTCATCTGAGTTTGAAATCCTGGCAAATCTACTCTGTGCAAGTATATCGCTAGCATCATTGCTCAAAGTACATTTGCTTCAAAAACATGCTTTCTTCTGTGGGGATCTCTATTGTGATGGTAATGCTGATTTGATACAGTTAAAGGCATAAGCACTTTTTCATTCATATGCATATTTCTTCTGAATAAACAATATGTCAGGAGATTTCAGGTGTATTCCTTTGTGAGAAAAAGGTGTGCCCCAAGCCCACTGTAATTGGTTTGACTTTTTTACTTGGGTAGTCAATTCCTTAGAAAAATTAGAAGTATAATGAAGGAAAATGTCACCATCTGTCTGAAACTGGCGTACAAGAGTGAAATGTTTTAAAGATGCACATTATTCCCAAAAGTAATTTATCATTTTGACCCAAAGATAAAGAAAAATTACTATGAACCCAGCATAATACTAGTCACAAAATCTGTGTGCTCAGAGGCTTTGAACCTTTTTGGTTTCTTCTAGACGTTTGCCAGCACCTGCTGATGTCAGCGCCAGCAGGAAAGCACTGCAGGTGGAGCGAGAAACAGATAAATCAGAAAAGGCAAAACAGAACATGGGGAGCCTGAAACTCCTAACTCTTAGCACAACACTGGCACTTCCCCAGGAGCACTTCCCCATACAAGCAAAGTCTGTGTGCATCCTGCTGTGGGATGATTTGTGTGTACTTTTGCAATGAAACCCTGACTGTAGTTAGGGAAGGCAAACAGGTTCTGATCAAATAAGAAGAAGTAAGAGCACTTCATAACTCTCCTGCCTTGTCTTCCCTTTTCAATGTGGTAGGCTTTGTGCTTTCCCTTTTTTTTTCTCTACTTTTGATTACAGCCTAGCTGAAATAATAAACGTCTGTGTGGGAAAGCATTGGTAGGATTTTTATGTCCCGTCCCTAGTGGCACAACATGTTGCCAAAGCTATAAAACATTATGTGGGAACTTTTGGATTCGGTGAAGTCCATGGCCATCTCCCTGCTAATTCTTAGGATCGCCCTTGATTTCTTCAACATGCCAGAGCTCCATATCTCTGAGTCTAGAGGCCATTTCTAAGGATAATGCCTTAGAAAACTGTTTCATTTCAAGACGTGGCTTCATTAGGAGGAACAGTCACCAGTCCTGCTGCGAGAGATGTGGGGAACAGTTGTACCACAAGAAGTCACACTCAGCTTTGCCATGTGTCACCACTGCATGTTGGGACCAGTCCTCTGATTTTGTCAGCTCTACTGAAGTTATAGACAACAAACAAGTAACTTCAGAGCTGTCTGGAATGTCTTGATTCCACGGGGGCTCTGCTTAAATTCTTCTCTCTGTTTACTTCCACATTCTGAAATTAGAGCTAAATACATATGCAGAAAGAAAGAAAAAAGAATAAAAATAAAACATAGATATTGATATTTTCTCACTCAAATTCCTTCCCACCCACAAATCCCACACTGAAATAGAGACAATCCTGGGAGTCTCAAGAACCGTAGCACTCATATATAGCGTTTAATATTCATAAAATTTCACTGAACTTTACAAAGGAGGTAAATTCAACCCTCAGTGTTTTATACATGAAGAAAGTGCAGAAGAGAAATAACTTACCCAAGAACACACAGCAAGTAAACAGCAGGACTGAGACTAGGACACAGATACCCTGTGGCATTTCCCACCAATTCAGTCCTGGCAATGTATTGCACTTCCACAGAGAACCCATTGAGCTCCAACCACTTTCAGAACCCGGAGAGGCTTCACTGCAGTTATTATAAGTTATCACTTCATGATCATTTTAATTCTGACAACAAGGTTTTGGTCACTCATAACTCTTCAGTGTTTCATCCTTTGTGTCCATTTTTTCACAGCTCTGTTTCTGATTTCTATCAGAGTGGTCATGTTTTGTATCAGTGTACATCTGCCATCTATCGGGAATTTTGGCACAGATTATATAATTCACAATTCACAAATCAAGTCTTTGGACTTTTCCTAGAAACGAGGAAGATGGGAGGTCCCAGCCAGCAGGTGGGAAGGGTTGTCTGGCACACAAGATTACCGCAGCCACCTCCAGTCTGCCCTGTGGAGACCCCATCAGGTGGGCTGAATGGCCCATGGTGACTCCAAGGTGCCCCTGGGGGCCTGATGGTCTGGCTCATGTGGCGGAGAACAGTGCCAAGTAAGAGATGATTGGGCCCATAAGAATTTTTGATGCGGTAGTCTGTCTAAACCTGCAGGAAGCTGGTCTTTGCCACCTCTCAGAGCTGAAGGACACAAGAGAGAACTGTGCCTTTATGATCAGCTGCTTCTCCTGCACTCTCTTGGTTCGCTGCTTTGCTGCCAAGATGCTGAATTGCTTTAATCAGATGTATAACAGAGACTATGGATAGCCACCCAGAGCACTCCAGGCTTGTCCTGCCCTAGAGCAATCACCTACAATCGCAGCAGTTAGGCACTTTAGAAGCAGAACTGGGAGTACATGGCTTTTTCTTGGCAGTTTATTAAGGGAATAGGGGAGCAGGGATGAAGGACAGAGCAGGACCGCACAACCCAGAAGGAAGTGGTGGAGGAAGAGAAGGTGCACTCCTGTCATTTTCCTGAGCAGAAATTTTAGAAGTTGAGAAGAGCAAAGGAGCATGAGCTCTGGATTCAAAGCCAGTTGGTGGTGTTTAAAACTGCAACAAATCTCTGCTAGCAAGCAAGGGAGTGGCAGTAGCTCTCAAAGGGTATCTAAACCCAGGATGAATCAGGAGAGTCGTGCTGGCTTCTGCCCAGGCTGCATCACATCACAATCTGCCTCTGAAATGGGGCCCACAGAACTGTGACTGTGTGCTGCACTGGGCACCATTAGCATTTCTTCCGCCTTTTCACCTTACTGCTGTGTCTGCATGTGTCCACTTAAGGTAGAGCTGAAGCAGGAATGACCATATCAGAAAGCAAGCAGGTTTTCCTTCAGGTTTACTCTGGGAGGTGTAAAGAAAGATAGCTCAGGCAGATTATTGCAAGCCTTCACCACTCAAAACATCGTTCTGTTTCACATTTTTTCCTCAGCTCCCAAAACCTCTCTCCTGTCTTCTTTTCTCATCACTCCTTTGAGAAACTCCATCTCTCCCCTGCAATGAGTTTAATATTACTCGGGATACATCTATGAATCCTGCAGGCAAGCCTGCTGTTTCCCTGCACTTTCACATTTGATCTAAAATCATAGCTGCTCTAAAAAGTGACCCTTAGCTAAACTGTGAGCAATGCTGAGCCTCAGGCTGCCAATTGAGAAATAGGACTGTCCATCCAGATATGTGGTGGGAACAACGTAGGGTTCGCCATTGCCTTTTCACTCTCATGCAGAGACTTTGCACAGCGCTGGTTCCTGCCTTAAAATCTCACCTCAGCAAATAATAAACAAAAATAACAAAATAAATTAGCAAGGGTATCTTTGAAGTTGGCTTCCAGGATGTTAAGATTATTTCTACGTTATTTTATTTCCAAAAAAGGATTGACAGCAATTAAGTATGAAATGAAAAAAAATAATAATAATCAAGAGCAGTTTACAAAAGGGAATTCTTTTGTCTCACACACGTGATGTGGTTATGCGTACAAAGGATTTGCTCTGTTAAGAATCAGATTTGATCCCTAGATTAATGTAGTAAAAAATATCTTTACATGCACAACTCCAGAGGGGTGTTACCATATACAGACTCTGAGAAGGGGAGTTGTAGGGGATTAGGTTTCTTCATCGTTTGGCAGACTGAAATAGGTTTGGCAAGAGGAGTCTTACAGACTTTGCATAGCTTCTGGGTATGAAAGAGGGGAAATCACAACAACTGGGAGAGAAGACAAGTCCAAACTCATCAGTTACACAAGAAGGTTGGAAAGGTATTTCACAGGCAGAGCAATCACCTGTTGTGGTGGTTGACCTTGTACAGCTGCCAGCCGCCCACCCAGCTGCTCTCCCGCTGCCCCTCCTTCTTCTCTGCCCTTAGTGCTGCAGGATTGCTTCCCACATGGTTTTTTTCCTCACTCCTCTCACAACTGCCACACAGTGGTTTTTTACCCTTTCTTAAATATGATTTCACAGAGGCAGCTTGGCTGATGGGCTCAGCTTTGGCCAGCGGTCGGTCCATTTTGGAGCCGCCTGGAACTGTCTGTGTCTGGCACGGAGCAGCCCCCAGCCTCTTCTCACAGAGGCCACCCCTGCAGGACCCCTCACTACCAAAACTAATCACCTGTAAACTCTGCAAATCTTGGAGAAAGTCAGCAAGAATTGAATGGGCTTCCAGTATTGGCTATGATTGATCTGCTTTCTTCTATATATATGTCTTGTATCATATATCTCTCAAAGTCCCCTTTCAGAGAAACAAATCCTTTACTTCCAGCTGTTCTGCTACCTGAAGCTCAAGGGTACTTATCCCAGCACCCCTTCCCAATGCCAGAGTGCAGTACATCGCCCTCCAGCAGCCAACCAAAAAACAGGCTCAGTGTTAACCAGATGAATATTTGGATTCCCGTGCATTGCAGGGTCTGTGTGTACGCACTTGTGCACATTCACAGGCTGTCTTCAAGAAAGCCTAGAGTTTCTAAACCCTAGGGGAGATAATCCCTTCAGCTGGGGTTACTCTGTGCTGTGAAATGGAACAGATTGCTGGAGATGGCAGCAACTCTGCAAGTCCAACCATGTAAGAGATGGCATAGTGAAATTCCTGCTCCGATTGCTGATTAACAAGCTGGTCCCATGTTCAAGTAAAACAAATCTAGAGTTCATTTTAAGGGCAACTAGCCTCATCAAGCAAGCAATGTACAATAAAGTGAAAAGAGGAAAGGCAATCAAAAGTCATTTGCCTTCATGTTCAGCAATCTTTTTCTGATCTACTGAGATGTATTGACCCAACTGGTGCATGAGCGTGGACAAGTCCCAGGGGATAAGTTACCCTGCACAACCTACTATGGACGGATCATTGATCAGACAATCAGGGATGATTAACCAGATTTCTTATGAGCATGTCACTCTTAGTTCAGATGTTAAAATGAAAGCCATGCAACATGAAACAAAAGACTACAGTCACGTCTGGTTTTTGGCAAAAAATGCAGTCATATAAATTTGCTTGGAGAGGGGGGGATGTCTGGGAAACACATGGGATTTCAGACTCTCCCTGGTGTTTAGCAGCCTTTTCCAGTGCAGCAGAGTCCAAGACCTTCCTCTGTCTGAAAAGCAAGATGGGACCAGAATGGTGGGAGAAGAAAGACGTGACTTGTCCAAAGGCCACCCCGCTTATTGGTTGTGTTGGGTCAAGCTTGCAGCGTCTGGGAGTAGTTTCTCTCCCACCGGTCCCTCCTATGCTCTGACTCCTGTGCTTAGAAAGGGGGAAAGGTGGATGGGGTTACGTTATTAATGAACTCCCATTTCAGTCAAGTGTGACTTTATCTTAACATCATATAAATTACCAAGATGTAAGCCAGATAGCTCTGAAATAACCCATGAACTAAATTCTCACACTGGACCAGAAGGCTTGGATGCAATGTAAAAGATTTTAGGAGGAAATGAGGTGATTCCCTAGACAACAGATCTGGATTTGAACAGTTTAAGGAAGTTCAGGATTACAATTGTTTTCTTACTTTTTATTTCTGGCAAGTTCCAAGAAAGAGAATAGATGCATTTTGGGTGGAGGGAGAACTTTGCAGAACTATTTAAAGAAATATGCATAATCATCTGAAAATTAACACAATTAAATTGTATTGCAGGCTTCCATGGTTGTTATCTTTCATTGGCCCCATTTCAAATTTGCCAGTTTTCCCAGTGGAGAATGCGGGTTTTTCTTCTCTTATTCTCTGTATGAAAAAACTGAGCGGACAAATCCAAACACCACTTGAATAAAAGAAAACTCCAAAGTCAAACTAGGAACGTTCTGCCCTTCCACAAGCCCCAGACTAAAACTCCTGCAACTGCTGCTGTGAGAAACGAAACAGAGGTTTCTCTAACATAGCTTGTTTTCTGTACAGAGGTAACCCTGTTTTCTAGAAAGGCTGGGCCCGCTGTCTCCTGTTACCCTGGAAAACAGTTACTATTCCTGGAAACTAAAGATAAGGTCACAAATGGGAAACTTGACACAGAAATTTATAGATGTCAGGAAAGAGAATTAAAAATTCAGTATTTTAGCTGACTATAAATACAAGCTAGGGGGGGAGCAGCAGGAAACCTTGTCTGTCAACATTTTAAAATAGGATTTTAAACAGCGTCTGAACAAGGAGGTGTTACAATCAACATCATTGTCCTAAAACTCAGTGCATCTTCTACCCCCGACCCACACAGCGGGAAAGCCCCAATTTATTTGAAATTAAAAATGAGCCCTTCAAGCCTGTGTCTGACAGAGCTCCCAGGGTAATGCCCCAGTGCTCACAGCCCCAGGCCAGCTCAGACCTTGCTCCAGGGTGCTCCTCTGCACAGCTGGTGGGACAATGGGGACCCAAGTTCTTGGGCCAATAAGAAATAGCTCTAGTATCACCTTCGGTTTCAGAGGTAGGAGCACCTGCAAAAATCACAGCTGAGCACAAACATGTCTCAAAAGTTAAGCTGTCCTATCCATCCATCCTATAGTATCTCACCTAGCTGTGTTTAAAATCATCTAGATTCCTTCTCTGGTAATTAGACAGGTAGAAACACCATTAGAGTGACATTAATTTCATCTGTTTTTCATTTAAAGATGGGAGGAAATCCCACTAGATATGCTAATTTCTCTGTCACAGAAGAAACTCAGATAATTGCCTTATATCAGACATCTACCTTGCAATTGGGCAAGATAAATCTCACCGGTAAATATGATCTTAAGAAGATCACAGAAAACCTCCTCTTTTGGGATCCCCAGGTGTAATTAAAACCATTCCCTGTGGCTGTGGGAACAAACTCTTCATCCTGCAGAGAAGACACTCAAGAGGCACATCTTATGGATGTTTGTAAACCACTCGCGTACCATGGCCAAATCAATTAAGTGCGTAAGCCCTTGCACTGACAACACAGATTTTCATTAATGACTTGTTTAAACAAGAAGACCCCTGTGGAATCAAATATGGGGTGAAGAACAGAAACTACATACAGAAACTATTTGCATATAGACAGCTCTTCAGTTTTCCTACATTATGAAACATCTAAAAGATTTTAAAGTTCTAATTTCTTGAATTCACTGGGGACTATGAACACATTTTCTACCAGTTTTCAAGGAAAAAAATGTGAAGGCACTTGAGTCAATTTCAAACTTCAGTTGATGTTCACTTAACTCAGTTTTTAGCTGCGAAGTCTCAGCTTCTTAACATAGCTGGAGGGAAAGTTGAAAGTAGTTGAAGACTACAGTTATATTCCTGCTGACCTTAGGGCAGCTGGACTTTCAGCTGTTTCCATCAGTGTCGTAGTTACTTGCCAGCCTCCAAGTCCCTTTTGTGAAGGGGCTGGATTTTTTAGCTGTGTGACTGTTTTGCGCCATCAAAGCGACGTAAAGAAGAAAGACAATATCATAATGCTGGCTCAGAGCTTCTGTGGAAGGAAGGTGGGTGCAAAGGGTTATGACTCCCCTAAATCCACAGTCTTCTGGGGACTCAAGAACAAACATGGCACAGACTCAGATTTATCCAGGGGATAAGCTCTGGTCTCAGTGCAAATTATAGATTTGCGCTAGATTATTCTGGGATGGACAGGCCTTAAACCTGCATGCTACAAACCCAGAAATTATCTTTTTTTTGTCTTGAGCAGGCAGCTAAAATATCAGTTTATTTCTTTCACTTTCTAAGCAGAAAGGCCACGGTAGGACTGAGTAATTTGCTTAAAAGCAGCCTGAATCTCCCAGAGAAATACAGTACTGTGGAAGAACAGCACAGTACACAGCACAGCAAGCAGATAGCATGCAGAGACGCAGCTTTTATTGAAAAACTACAACCCACTGCAGCAAGCCGCAATGACAGGAAGCAGGAGAGAGATCTTTTACGCTGCTCACAACAAGAGCTGTGTAGGGAGGACTGGTTTGGTTTTTTTTCCCTTCAAGGCTGAGCACCTTAACAGGCCAACACTGTTAACCACTTCACAGCTGCCAGCACGTTAAATAAAGATGACTGAGGGCTTTGCCAAGGGTGGGACTCATCTCAGCCGATAAAGCCTTCTGAGGAAACAGCTTGTCTAGACTGGCTCCTGCTGCAGTCGGTGGGGTGGGATCGACAGCGAGAGATGTGTACTGGCGCCACTGTCCGAAAGAGACCTGACTTATTTCCCCTTAAAATCAAGTTGTTACGCCAGGCAGAGGGTCTGGGGGGAGGGAGAATGCCAAGTTCAGTTAATGTGGCAGATTTTCTATGAACTCTGTTTAGTCCATTGGAAATTGTGCTCCTTTTTTTTAGCTGAGGGAAGTGGAAAGTAGCTTGATTTTATATATCAGATAGATAGAGAGGTGTATAGATAAAGGTACGTGTTGAATAAGGAAGATAAGACAAAAGTGTATTACTTTTTACCTGCTTGATTTAATCCTGGACCAGGAGCAACAAAGGGGGAGAAAACATCACGCTCTCCTGTAGCAGAGCCGAGCAGAATCAAACCCCAAGTGCTCTTTCGAACTGGAAGCTAGAGGAAAACTGAACATGTTTTCTCTGAAGCATCTGCATTGCCAGCACTGGGAAATGCTCAGGATTTCTAAAAGTTACTATTGTGGACAGTTTGGCCAAAGCTGGCACTTGAGAGACAAATCACCTAGAATAAACAGACACTGTCCTGAACTTTCAGAGTAGTGTACCCCAGGAAGCTGATGGATAAGCTGAACATCAGAGCAAAACTAACAAAGGGAAGGTGAAACCGAATCTTTAACAGAGGGTTTGCACAGGGGCTGTGTGACACAGCCTCAAAACAGGGATTAGGCAGGGTTTAAGAAATCCATGAACTGAATGCTGTGTGTCTGCACAGCTGCAAATGTCTCCCTAAGCAGACTGACATTTATAGAGGAGACAATATCGCACATAAGAGAATAGATTCAAGTGCTGCATTTCACATGCACTGTCAAATAATGTTGCATGCCTACTAGCTCTGTTTAAACCAATGAAACAAAGCAATGCATCTGTTATCAAGTTGATAACTAAAGTGATCTGATTTCCCTTGTGTGACCCAGTGTTCAGCTTTTGTAGAAGTTCAGTCATATGTAAATGGATTTAATGCATACAACCCTGTGCTGACAACCTGCTTAAATCAGTATGGAAGTCTAACTACTGCAGTCAGCTACAGTTACACAAGTGCATTCACCTCCCCAGAGCTGCACTGCTTTCCCATTTTTGTATAAAACATATAGCCATATCTAGCAAGCAAAAACATTAATGATTTACAAAGAACTGTTATTAGGGTGTGCCTAAACTTAATAGGCTAAACTAACTTGAGCAAACATTCAAGGATAATATGTAAATTTAAAAGTGTAAAGTCTACATCACAGTTTCATTTCTATAGCATTCAAATAATCTTTTCTTCCCACCATCTTCAGTACTGAGTCTCTCTTTTCCTTTCTCCAATTTTTGTACAACCTCCTGTGCCATCTGAGTAGCTCCTGGTCTCCCCTGAAATCGCTTCAAGGGTTCCTTCATTCTTTCTTATGCCTAGGTACTCCAGAAAGCCATGCAAAGTGCTTTTATTCATGAAGGGGGGTGGGAAGGTCTAAAAACAGCAATTAAACCAAATCCAAACCTACAATTTCACAACAGGCAGGAAGCAAAGCCAGAAAAACAGAGTCTAGAGAGCAGAGGAGGCCCCGATCTTACAGTAACACCGGTTCAGCCATGTTGCCTGTCTGAGACAATCAGCCAAACCCTCAATTATGACATGTAAATATGCATCTTGATGTGCAGCACTTATGCAGTTGACTTTTGAAGTATCAGCCATCAGTTCTAAATGTTAATAACACCTTCTTGCAGATTACTATAGCTTCTTTTGCTGATGTTTTGAAATTTGGTTTGTCCTAAACATCACAGTGTTTGTTTCCCTGCATGGTCCTTATTTTTCATGGTTTTCAAACACGCTTCTACTTTCTTAACAGTACTACTTCTTTTGGAGAAGTATGCTGCTTTGCTGTACCCTGATATTATACTGTGGTGTGCTACTCAGTCTTTATCTCAAGGCAAACAGGTATGGATATTGATGCTATTATTTGTCCATCAAGGAGACATTTAATTAGAGTCAAAAACACAAACAAGATCAGCTCTGAACCATGATATATCACACAAACTACTTCTTCAGGGATACCACATGTTGATGTGGTGACAAGCAACTGGGCATTTAGACCAGAAGGGCAGATAGGCTCTCCTTAGAAAATATATACAGATCTTAAGTGTATACCTAAACCCATGTTCTTCATTCACCCTCATGGCCTTCATGTTTTTGTTCTGACCTTAGTCAGAAGAAAGACCATGGGTTCTTCAAGCCAAGCTGCCCCAGCTATCGGGAGGTCTGGGTCTGAGTAAGGCTTACAGCTGAGCCCACAAAAAGAGTGGCTGTAGATGTCTTGAGCCACAGAGGTCTCAGGAACTAAACCCAAACTTACCCAAAGACAACATAAGTGTAGTCCCAATGGACTATATAGGACACGCGTCAAAGATCAGTCTGACTCTCAGTGGCAAACACACAGGGACAGAAACTGTTTTGTTTTGGCAAACTGAGTCCCTCTCTCTCCCCGTGTCTCTTTAAACTCCCTCCGCACAGCTGTGAACAGCTAGGTGAGAAGGAGGATGGGCAGCACACGTGTGTTGGCAGTGTCTGGAGCGGGCACGCTCTCCCTGGGGAAGCAGAGCCAGCTGAGCTCAGGTTGGAGCAATCCCCAGGCTGCTGCAACCAGACAGAAATCCTTCATAATTGGCTTCCTGGCAACCCCGGCCCCAGCAGACCTTGGCTGCAGCAGAGATTCTGACCCCAAATACCCTGTAATTCCCAAAGTATTTCTGCATCTGAAAAGTTTCAGGTCTCATTTTCCACCATTAACTCTTTCTCACAGAAGAAATTGCTGTCCAGGAGAAGTGTATTTGCTACCCAAAAGCTGCTATTTCTTTCAAATAACACTACAAAGGAAACCTATAGTCTGTTGTGATCAATGAAATTCATGCTGCCTGTACTGTGATGGAGTCAGCCATGAGAAAACAACCAAACAAAATCTGAAGGTTTGTGAACATTGTTTTCCTGGTGTTGTTAATACCTGAAGCAGAGCTAGCATCAGAGAATTGCAAGAAAGAGAGTTAAGAGATGAAAATGAACTAGTTCCAGTCTCCATGACAGATAATAGCTATGCTCAGTAAACATTTCAGATAAATGAGGGAATGAAAGCAAACCAAATATTGCAGCAACGTGAGCTCTTCTTTCCTCACTAAGGGATGCCTAGCATTTTTCTGCCAAGCCCACAGGCTCCTCAGTGGCATACAGTGTGGTTCTCCTTGTTCATTCATGTGGACAAGCAACGATTATTGACAATTAGGATCTCTCTTGATGAAGGCAAATTAAGTGCTGTGAAAAACCCAAATGCCATGCTAAAAAAAAAGAGGGAGGAAAGGAAAGAAAGTGCACACTGGCTAAGATAGCATGCATGTTATTTAGGCATTTTGTAATTGGAAAGCTACCTGGGTTTTGCTTTCTGACTTATTCAACAAAACCCTATTAAATGAGGCTCCAGGTGAAATACAGTAGTGATTAACAAAATGTCCCGCTGTGACAAAGCGCAGTAATGTAGGGAGGTAGAGAATTAGTAGGTAGCAGCCACATTCACAGCACTAATATCCGAATTCAAAATAGGATTTCTCTGATTCGTAGACACGGTGCTCCAAAGGAAACCAGTCAGTAGCACATACTTTTGGATACTTTACAGTCCTCTAGCATTCAGGGAAAACAAAATCACGTAGTACAGATGTATTGCCAGTACTTCTGCACTACGTTCGTCATCATGGTTTCTGAGAAGCTTTCTAATGTTAGGTCAAATATCAGGACAAGACGTGCAGAGAGGAAGGAAGAGCAAAGGGAGCCAGCTGTGCTTGAAAGCAAAGAGACCATGGTGGAAGCCAGACCGAGCACTCAGCCCTCCTTGGCAGTGTCACCAGTTGGGCTCCACTTGCAAGGTCACAGAGGCTGAAAGGTGGAGGGGATGGCAGCAGAGGGAAGGCACACACATACATTTCTCATGCATCAGGAGGAGGACATGGCATACATCTGAAGCCAGGAGACTGGTACCTTCCAAGGCAGTTCCTTTAAATGCAGGTCCTGCTAGGAAGTACGAGCATGCAGGTGCTCAGGAAGGCCATAACTTCCCCGTCTGCTGGGGGTCATTGACCAAGCAGGTTCCCCCTGCTGTACTGGGACTTGCAGAGAAGTAGTAGCCCTTCTCCTGGAAATGTGTGAGCTGTCAGCACCACAGCAGAGGCTCAGGAGATGGAGACAATTCCCAAAAGATCACAGATCGGGATCTGACACTACACCCCTGGCCAGAAAGCTGTGTTAGATGTTATTCCCACCCTCAGTTCAGGACTCCATTTGCAGACCTTCTCTAGATCTTTGCTATTTTGTCTTATTTGATCAGCGCTGGCTAACTGTGCAGCCCACAGAGGAGAAAGATTACCTAGTCCTTCTGGGTGAACTTCTCTCACCCCCAATGTGTAGTCTAGGCACAAGGCAGAATGACAAAAGACATCCAGACTCAGGACATGAAGACTGGACCCAAGAGCAAAGTGGTGAGAAACAGTCCCACATACAAAAAGCCAAGTGTACCACGCAAGCTGCTTAACCACCTTCAGCACTGCTTCATACCATCCAGGAGTCCATCGCAACTGAAGTAGTAAACTAACAGACGACAGTTTAATGTGCAGCCTGAGCCTTGCCAATTGTCATATAGCTGCAATTTCCAGAATGCCAGCAGAAAAAGGTTTTCGAACAAGATTACCAGTTCATAGACATGCTGGTGACTAAATCTGTTCTGAAATCTTCCTTCTCCTGCACGGAACAGCTCATCAACTTCATCTGTGCAAGTCTTGGCTTGGCTGTTCCTCGTGCATATATATGCGTGGTCCAGACATGACAGCAGGTTAGAAGGCTTGCTGGGCTAAGGTTTGCCGCCAAAGTAGACAATGTAAACCCATTTGTGAATTCTCACCTCTATCAAATCCTCATTAGGAACCATGAGACGGGCGCTGTGTACACAGAGGAAGATAAAGCATGAAAGGTCCTACAGAAACCTACAAAAATCAGAGCACTAACACTGCCTGAAAGCTCAAGTGGACACACTGGTTAGCTAGGGCATGTTCAATTCATAAAAACACTTAAGAGAAAAATCCTATGTGCTTCAAAACAGCAGAAGCACTCTTGCGGGTGGACTCTGATCATGGAAGGAAATTTGGCGGGCTATGCATGTGCCCAGAAGTGAGAAGACATAGGTATCAGGTTGCTGGTGGTGAAAAAGAGAGCACAAGCTGTCCAGTTTTCATAGAGCCACTGCACTCTCTGCAGGCTGAATCTGCCTATCAAAATAGCTGCATCCTCTCAATGTGGTAACACAATCAAGAAAATGATGTTGTAGGGTTCACAGGGCCTGCTTTTTTATGTACGCCTAGAAAAGCATGGCCCATGCAAGTGGAACAAAGGTCAGGTAGCAGGCCCAAGATCCCCCCAAGCCCCTCTCCTCAGGCAACATCTTCTCTGTCATCCTGCTCTCCAAAGCAAGGATTTCTGCTGGATGGAGGACTTTAGTGGTGTGGGAACAGCTCTGCCGCAGGGTGCTGCTGGGAAGATGCCACCAAGATCAGAGTGCAAAAGGAGATGCATCAACCTCCAGTCAAGGTCTCAGGCTCTGGAGGCTCCTGAAACGTATTCATGGGAAACAAGATGAAAAATAAATCAGAAAATGTGCAAATGACATTCCCCTCACACCAAATGCCTCTTCCATCCTGCCCAAGTCCACCTGTCCCTGCTCCTTCTTTCCCCCATGGGCTCTATCCAGCTTTTTCTGCCTGGTCTGCTCTTAGCTAGTCCATGCAGCAGCTGCAACTTTCAGAGCTGGCCGTATTTGCCCTCATTTTCTGTAGATGAAAGGGTAGGTAGGTGCCATTCTCAAGCCCTGCTTCTCCAGATTCTTCAGTGCTCATACAGGCTTGCAAGGGCTGAGGTCACCTCCAGCATCTAGCACCCATGCTCCCAGCTCACAGTCACAGGCACCAGTGACTACAGAACCCTAATGTAATTCATGTGCTGGGTAACCCATCAGACAGACCTCCTCCCTCTCTGCATGTCTGGGTGTGCTGGTGTGATGCTAAACATTTGGAGTGATCAAATGGAGCAGGACGAACTCACCATGGGTGTCAAGTATGTTTGCTGTTGGGTCCTAGAGCAGGAGTAATGGTGAGTAAAATCATTCCTCTCTCCTACAGATTATTTTATAGAGCTCTCAGCATGAGAAAAAGATCAAGGGAACACCCCAGTACTGCTTGATTATTTGGCATGCAGTCTTTAAGTTCATTTCCTGCTTTGTTTTAGCTATATATTCCATAACAAAAATACAAAAAAGGCAAAATCAGCATGAAAAATACTATGTTGAGACAGAAAACGGATCATCATTTTAATCAGGAAAAGAGAACTTACTGGATCTAATAAAATATAGTGATGATCATTATCAATTCAGTGTAACAAAACACCAGTTTCTGCTTAGGAGATAACTAGTGGGTTCATGCCCATATTTAATTCACAGACTAATAATTGCCTCCTTACTTATTCATAATAATTGAGGAACAGCGGCTGCCAAATTCAGAAAAATGCACCCCCAGGAGTTTAGATTTGTTCATTTGGGGTTTTCTGAACATAGAGGATAGTCTTTTTACTATGAGAATGGCTAAGTTCTTGACAAATAGGGGTCCTCACTAACCATGATTCTCATTTCTGAGAAAATTAGTGTCAGGTATCTAAGCAAATTCTTTCAGAATGAAATCCTGGTCCTTAGTTAGACTAAGTCTGTGTGGTGTTCGTCGACAGCAGAAGCTTATATAAGTTTATATAGCTTAAATCTGATATGCTGGGCCATATGGTACTATCCTTTTATAAAGAGAGGTCTTCACTAAAATGAAGTTCTGTCTCAAAATTGATGGCATGTATTTTGCAGATTTCTGTACATTAGCTGGTGTTGCTGGGAGGCTTAAAATACCACCTTTAGTGCATTGGGAAATAGTAACAGGTGTGTTGGGGAGTGTTCATTGTACCTAATTATAGGCACCTATCCTTGCTGTCTAGTCTTCTCAGGCCAGCTTGGAGTTACTGGAGAAAGACAGGCTTCTTTCAGGGTGATCCACAGTGACTAAGTTAGGTTTTGACTTGGACTCACTTCCCCAGAATAATCTCTCTCACTTCACAAAAGACAACCAACTTCCAAAACTAAGTTTTCTCTCTTCTTTGGTTTGACTTACTTGCTTCAGGGAAAGCTTTCAAACCTGAATGTCTAGCAATACCCTGCTACCTATAACTGGGCATGAAAATATTTGTTCTTTCTTTGAGAAATCTGTGCATGTTCAAGTCTCATTCTGCAGAAGAGTAAAACTAGGCTTCTTCAAGTCTTTCGGGAAAGAGAAGAGAGAGCAGGTCCTCTCAGTGGCTGCGGGATGCAGAATAACCTTCTTTACTATATGTTCTCTGGAGTAGACACTACACTTCCCAGGTGACAACCTGAGCCCTTCCTGTGGGATATTTTGGAAGGAAGAGATGTATCTTGCTCTTGGTATCCTCCCTTTTACCTCTTGTCTTCTGTCCCCCGGATTCCTTTCTGGTCTGGAGATACGTAGGCTGATGAACACGTGTGATTTCTGAAAGCAGTGTATGCCTGAAAATGTCCCAGTTTTTCACACATTTGACAAAAACACTTGCAAAACCTGAAATACTCCAACCTGCTCAATTCTTACATCAATATTTAAATATTCAAGCCAGAATGTCCCACTTTCAGATGTAGTGAACAACCAAAAACTTCAGGCCAAGTAAAGTACCTAATATTCTTCATTTGAACACACCTAGGATACTAAAGTCTGGTAGTTCATGTAATTGTCTTGGGAAAAAAAAAAGATGTTTGAATGTTTTTAAATACCAGAAATCACCAGGTATGGCAAACCATTGTAGAGACTAATTTGCTAAAAAAGAGGTCTTTTGGTTTATAAAAACAATAGCTTTAAAAGATAATGACTGTTTCTATTCAGCTCACATTAAGGTATTTGATACAGTTTTACATCTCAAGACATTTAATACAATTTTTATTATGCCAGTATAGTGTTAATGTCATTAGCTTCATCTATTCCTACTTGTTATTCAAACCCCCTAGCTGACAGCTTAAACCCCTGTGAGTGGGAAAATGTATGAGGCATTATATATGAAATGTCTAATAACCATGTCTACAGAGGGAGACAATAAATAGCATTTTGATGGAGAGTAAAAGAATATTTTGAAGTGACAGGCTTATGAAATGAGTGGGAGTGGAGGCTCACGATAGTTTTTGATACTTCTGAGGTTATGACTGTGTATTCATTTTTACTTTTAAAGAGGCAGGAATAGTACTGCAGACTGCAAGTGAATTAATTTCTGTAATCACTTCACTAATGGAAAATGCTGAGCAAGTTTGCTGTCATTTGATCACTAGAATGGAACTAGTATAATGTGTTAACAGGTCATCAGTCTGTCATTTAAAATGAGCAGAACAATCACAAGTGATAAGGCTAAAATGAGGCCACAGCTTTGCATTATTTTTCCATAGGGAGTAGGCATAAGCTATTCTGATGTCATAAGAAGATAAACGAAAAACATCTCTCCACCTCATATCCAAGCTGCTCTGTAGATTTATAAGGTGCCAAAACAGTTCCTGGTAGTGAACTGATAAACAATAATCTTCCATGCATCCCCATTAAAAGGTGAATCAATTAGTCTTCCTTAATGGGATTCTGGTTTACAACAAAACCACAGCTGGTTTATTTCAATATAAGTGAGCACAGAGCCCGAAAAACACTCTGAGCAGAAAGAAACTCTGTCTGCCACACATTTTTTTAATCCCAGTCCTGCTTCATGGAATTAGAATAGCTAAATGTACTGATATGAACAAATTCTAAATCCTTGGAATATATCATTATTTGTATCACCAGAAAATATATTCCTAATACACTAGACCCACTGCACTCTTATAAGACAGCTAATCAAGCTGCTGGGGAACACTCGCTCATTAAAAATATCAGTTCCAAACCATTAGGATCTGGACCTGTCTTCTCCTTATTCAGTGAGGCCTGTTCAGTACATTCAAACAGAAAGGTTCGAATAAACAAGCTGCCTTTCTTTTATGCTGCTCTTCGTACTGGGAGTCACACTTTGCTTGCTTTGCTGTGCTGCTTCTCAGCTTTGGATCAATAAGAGAGCTCCCTTCCTCCCCACGGTACCATCACACGCAGCAGCCAGGCTGACCCTTGGTGTTTCTTTCCATCCTCTCACTGCCTACTTTCCACCAACTTACTCTTTTTTTTGTCTCTAGTCTGTGTAAATGCAGCGTACATTTTCCCTAAGTTTTCTGCACACCCACTTCTGCTGCTGCACAGCAGAGAAGGCCATGCACCCTTTGGGCTGGGCCTTCCCTAATGTAGACATATACTCTATGTCTATCCTATATATACCACACATGTGGCTTATAGTTACCCACATTATAACAAATGCTCTTTCACATCATTTAACTCTTCCATGTGAGGTTATTGACACCGTCTCCAGGAATGAAAAACTTTTCAGCCTGCACCCCCATACATGTATATACATGTGTTTGGTTTTGTATATAGAAGATGTTTGCGTTAGAGCCACCACTGAGAGAAGGGAACATAATGAAGGTTCAGTCCATCTTTATGCTCACTTACAGATGACTCTACAGTTGGATGGTTTTCTCTTCTGTTAGCACAGTGCTTCTCCACCCATCCTCCCCATTCTGAAAGCTGACTCGCTGCCCACTGCTCTAGGAGACCAGTTTGATTAACACTAGCTTGCCTCTTGGCTCACCGTGCATGACAACGGGTCTCATTGGGCAGGACAAGCCAAAGGAGGGCCTGAATGGGGAAAAGATTCTGTCAGTCAGCTCTTTTTAAATGCTTGCAAGAGTTTCTCAGGTGACAGGTAGAGACTTCTGGCTGATACATTTATTAATTTTAGTGAAATATTCAGGTAGTGTAGTCACAGCTAGCCCACAAACACTCGTTCAGACACTCACCCCTTTCCCCACATCTTGGTAAGCTTCATACTAGCAAGTCAAGTCTAGGTAGACCTTTTCCAAAACACTTTGACTTTCAATTCCCTGTGGACTTCTCATGTGAAATTTATGACATTTTGTGGCCTAGAATGTGAAATTTAAAATCATACCCTGATTTTAAATTCCATATTCTAGTATTTTATCTTGTGCTTGAATATAGACTGAGGAAGGCCAGGTCACTCCATTGGCATTATCTGTGCCGTAAGATACAATCTAATGCCACTTGGTTCCTTGCCTTTTTATCTAACTTGTTCAAAGCCATGCACTACTGCACAGAAAAACACTGTGGGTAGCTATAAACACACGTATCTATGTGCTGCTTTTGACGATGAACACAATTAAAATAGAAAGGAATTAAAACACAAAATTATTTACTCTTAAAGTCAGAGACATCGGCTGATAGAGAGATTCCTAAATAGAAAAAAAAAAAAAGTGGGTTAGAAAAGAACACAAAATTAGGGGCAACACAACTTAAAATTTAATTACCAGGGATAAAATGTCATTACCACATCAACATTGGAGAGTTACAGTAACAGTCCAGAAATGACACTGGCAGTAGAGGCTGTAACTGTAGCTATGTGTTCACATCAAACATATACTAGATGTGCACACTGAAACCGAGCTCTCCCCAGCCCAAAGGAGAGGGCAGGTCCAAGGCATGCTTTCCCAGCTCAGTGAGTTGGTTGCCTTTGCCAAGTGGAACAGCTTCAAACGAAGGAAGTGCTCCTTTCTTCTTAATCTGCCTTGTGGCCTGGGACAGCTCCAAGGGAGGAGCTGGAAGTCTGAATCCCAGAGGGCATGGAAAGCACACAAAGCTCCTGTTCCTGGCTGTGTTCCCTATCCATGAGCAGTTGCATCACACCAATAGCTATCACTGCCAAGGGTGGTCATGGCTCTGCTTTGTTCTCAAGAAAAAAAGCATTTGGACTTACCTTCCAGAACCAGGAGAGGAGCATCTCTCAATAGTGCTGGTTGAGACGTCTATGTCCCAGGTTTGAGACATACCTTTCTACTAAGCTTTTGTTTGGGCTGTCAGTGGTCTGTGTTATCACAGACACGAATGTCGTCCTGCCCATCTCTCTGTGTTTGCAGTGCAAGGAGATGCAGGGCCTCTCCCAGGCTGAGGGATTCCTCAGGAGTGGCCAAAAGCATGGGGCTTTGATATCCCCCGGCACCACTCTCCCCCTTTCTCAGGGGTAGTGCCTGGCTGCCAGCGCCTTTTCTCAGTGAGCATGGCAGTTTCCTGGTTTTACTGCGCTCTTGCTAGTATAAAAACTTTCCATCTGCAACAGGGACAGGGAGGGTTACACATGCCATTGATGAAGAGCAATATCTACAGCATGATATCTAATGGTCTTACTGCTCCTTGTAAATGCCTCTAGGCCTATTTCCTTGGTCTATAAACTGTTTTTTGTACAGCTCCTGTGCAACTGGATCTGGATTCAGGGCCTGGATACAACCAGCATAGTTGGTATTTCCTCTGATATACAGTGTGCTCTCAGAGAAGAAATGTTTCTACTGGATTTTTACAGAAGCCACCTTCTATGGTGTATGTTGTAAGTACTGTTTTACTTCATCTCTGGGAGAAATACAACCTTTCTGATATGTGCTTCATTACACAAATAGTATTTCTTGCATACACAAAAGGTAAAACTTTGACAGCTGAGTCACAGAGACTGCACATGCCATCTTATTCTTCTATTTGTGACAGCCAGCCCTTTGAGAAAACAATGCCTTTTGTGACAGGTTGTTGCAAGCACTGGGCCAGAGAAATCCTAACACATGCTTTGTTCAGGCTAGCCATTAACTTTGATAGTAAATAATTGGCCATTTCTTCTCCTGGATCTGCTATCAGCACACACTCAGCACAGGAGAGGGGAAGGAAAGTGCTATATGCTATGAATTAGTCTGGATCTGATGCAATATAGAACAGGGTCAGGCCTATGTCAGGGCCCTTCATTACCCTGAAATGGGCTTTCTAACACCGATGGTCACACTTACCAGAATGTCAGTCCCTTGGAGCTGCTGAAGTCATACAAGGAACCAGAGGACAGAGTCAAGCCGAGCGATTCTTCTCAGTAAGTTATTTTAGAACAAATGAACTTTGGAGAATAGTGTCCATACTCCCACCTCCCAGCAAGCACTCATGAGTCACGGGTAGAAATAAAAAAACAAAGAATCAAACCTAGGTTGGAAGGTTACTAGAGCAATTTCTAGCATTTATAAGCTAGACAAAATAACGCCATAGATTTCTGAAACAGGTGAAGACTTACCAAAGCACAAGCTAGCAGTCCCTTCCATCATGTACATTTAAATACAATTTAAGAGTCTATTTAAGAGGACGTGAGAAAGGTAGCCTATTTGCAATAAGTGTTGAGGTTGCTTGGCATGGGGTTGATTCAAAAGGTTTGCTGTAAAAATCACCATAAGGCTATTTTCAACCCTTGTTTCAACAGCTACTGACACTTCCATTTAAAACTACAATTACAGATCACACAAAACCACTGTGCGTTTCACCCAGCTTTCTAGACATGTCACAGAACAAATATTAGCACCAAAATTACAATGTGGCTATGATTTCTTTCACCGAATCTATTAATACAACTCAGGAAAATTACAGTCAGTCTTTACAGTTTGGTTTTCACTAGCACTACTTTAACTTCAATGACTGATTAACCTTTCTGGAGAAAACCAGCCCTCTTTAAAATGTAACACTCTCCCCCTAAAGTGAGATCAAATCCATTCAACACTCCCACTCACTTTGCTCTTGAGAAGAACCAGGGAAGAGAGGAGAAAATATATTTTAAAAACATGCCCAGACATTTCTTAAACAAGGAAAGGTGACATAAAAAGCCAACTCTTTCAAAAATACTTTGCATGTCACTTTTAATAACAGCTTTCTCCTTTGTATGTGTTCTCCATTCAGATCTATTCTTTCCAGAGCAGGAGAGAAAACATTGGTCTTCTGTCTTGCTGGATGTCCACTCAGAAGTGCTAAGGTCCACGATGGGGTGGAGATTAGGATCACTATGACTAAATGCCCCCAAAACAGGAGTCCAGAGCAAAACAGAGAGAGGCAGAGTTGAGACTGAAACAGAAACCAGGGCAGGAGTCCTGAGGCCCAGGTGGAGAAGGGAATTGGAGCAGGAGACTCACCATGGAGGAATGCCCCCTCCTCCAGGAGACCTCCAGGAGGAAGAGGTGGGGAACACTTCTCCTCATAAGGCACCACGTCTGCACTGTGAGCAGTTAGACATGATAACAACACCAGTGACAGCTGCTCTGGGGTCAGGGCACAAGCTGTATGGGTTAAAAAGCAGTATCTCCTGTATTTCTGCTTGGTAACTGGGAAGCTGTCTCTGGGGTTCTTGCTGGCCCCCAGACTGAAGCCCCACATAAGGAGGTGGATGCAGTGCGTGGCATAATTTCTTGCTGATACTGGCATATCAAAACTGCAATGCAATATTACAAAGCTGGCAGCCACAGACTGCCAGATACTGAGCAAAGTAGGTCAACAGGTAATACTACCTGGAATGGGACATCAACCTTTAATACAAATTCGCCTTCAAAGGCACAGCATCCCCATTACCGTCCACATCACTGTACAAGAGCTAAAGGCATCTTCATGTTTCCATCCCTTGCAGAAATGACATTTCAGTTGAAAGCATGCATTTAAGACCCTTCTAGTCACAATGAGGCAAATTTCCTGGTCCGCCAGTGGTATTGCACTGCTCTGACCTGCACAAAACCTTATGATGCCGAAGGTGACTTCAGGTCCCCTCATGCAGACCAGGGTCCCCAGGGCTGCATGGGGCATGGTGCTGAGAAGGGGGGAACGACTGTCCTCTCTTCTGCTGCCTGCAGCCAGCATGCCTCTGCCCTAGAGGTCTTCCTTCTCCTCCTCCTCCTCCTCCTCCTCCTTGCCCTCATTCCCCTCTGTTCATGACAGGTGAGACCAAAAGCCCTGGCTTTCCTTCTAGCTCCCACACAGACGCACTGATATGCCATAGTCCCTGATGCCAGGGATTAACAGCTTGGTAGTGATGGCACTCAGTTTGCCCAGCTCTAGACCCACAGGAGTGTCTGAAAGAAATGATCTCCAGAGGAAAACTTGCAAAAAGCCTCTTTGATGTTTAGAATGAGATACAGAGTGAAAACAATAAATCATGCAAATTCGTATTCATACAGTGAAGGGGAGGGAAGTAATATAAAAAAAAATGTGTCGTTTTAATGTCTCTTTCCAGATTTTTAGACAATTAGATCGACAAGATGTTTTAAATAGCCCCTGAAAATTAACTTGAACATCAACTACCCATTAAAAAGAAGCAAAGCAAGAGTCAGCACAAGCCTTTCCTTGGGTATTGCTCAGCGTGCTGTCACCGTTTCCCTGACAACCAGACGGCTCTTGGCTCTTTGGCAATTGCTGTGGATGCAACAACTTTTAGATTCCTCATTATAATGTTATTATTGTTATAAAGCACACACAAAAAAGCTGAAGGAACAGTCGTATCAAATTTAGCCTATGTGCACAGGTAAGTAACACTTAGAAAGTCTGACTTTTAAATAGCTCCTAATGACTGGGGCACAGCCTAATTTTAGAGCACTGTCAATCAGAAAAGTGTCTGCAGGTGCTTTGATTCCTCGATGGTGAGAACCCTGTAACTACCTAGACAGTGAGGTGTTGAAATATGAACTCACTGTCCGCATATCTGATCCTGGGACATTTCCTTCTCTTCAGAGGCTAATCCACTTTATTTTCTGAGGAAGTAGGCTGATATTTGTCGTAGTGGTCCCCATGGCTACATTTACTTGTTTTGCAGAGCTTAAAAAATTCTCTGTGATCTAATGTCTTGACCATTACAATCCTGCCCCAAGAATCCAGGAGAGGAGACTTTTAAAACTGTGAGACTTGAGTCAAAATGAAAGCCCAGATTTTTTCCAAGGTATTACCATGCTTAAATTCAGTCTTCACCCTTTCTTTTCCCCATTTACAAGATTTTCCATTAAATCAGAAGTCTGACCATTGTCATCTTCTGGCCATCTAGGAAAACATAGTTATTTTAACAGTTTATCCCAGGTGAAAATGTTTCCAGCAATACACATAATAATCAAAATATAGTCTGAAAGCAGCCCAAAGCAATACTGCTTGCATTTCGTTGACTGTCCCAAGCCCCCACTCTCTCTTACCCCTGTCCATGAGAAAGGCCAAGCCAGTGATCAAAACGCTTCTGGGATGTGTTATGCTCCCAGCTGCTCTGGTGTAAACCTGGAGCCGTTCCATCAGTTTCCCATTTTAGATAACTCCACATTTATACCTCTGCACAAGAACAGTTTTTGGCTTCCTATGTGCTTCTATCCAGCTCTGTCCAAATTTACTTGAAAACACAGTACCTTCATCAATCTAACACATTACCAGATACTGATTTATAATGCGCATTTTAGACTGTTGGCCAGAAAAAGCAGATATGAATTGGCTGTGACAGCACGTCTTCTGCTAGCACGCGACCATCCGCAGACTGTTGGCATAGCCACTGAGCGGCTTCCATTTACATCTTTGCAGGTTTTAAAGTTTAGATGTCATGTGTATGGAGAAGGTTTCGTTTCACTCTCACCCTCTTCTAAGTAACCCAGTTACCCACTCAGTCCATGTTCATTAGCATGCAAACAAACATATCGTCCTGTCATTCTTCTCGCTCCTATTTATATTCATTACATTATTAACAGCTGTTTATCAAATAGGGGCTTTCACGGCTCATGCAACAGAAAAGACAGATAAAGTGATCATTTAATTGTAACTTTTAAGCGCGATTGTTACACCCTTGATTTGGAACCTAATGGTTTTATTAATACAGCAGAACAAACAAGACTAAAAACCTTCTGCCTTTTCAATTTAAAGTAAACCTCACAAAATCTGTCCTTTGTACCATGCTCACCCATCACCCATATTATCCATCAAAACACCACGCTATTGAAAGGCTCCTGGCCAAAAAACACAGAGGATGAAAAGTAATCTTCTGGTAAGTTTTGGTTAGACAGACAATGCAATGTGAGTGAATGTCAGAGTTCAGTCTACATTCTGTCCCTCATATGAAGTAATTTTTTTTTTGGTAGGATCCTAGGAAGAGTTACGGAGGGAAGAAATGTACTCAATAGGTATCCAAGTTATTACTCAGCCTCCCTAGTTTCAGCACTGCACTACGAAGACTGACAGACTGATTACAGCCTCTTTGCACCTTCTGTGCAAAACAGGTTTGGAGCCATAGGATCCACAAACTCATAGTTCTTAGGGGTGATCCCCGGTCTCTCTGGATCATGGGATGCCACCATAAAGCCCAAAGAAAAACCCAGTCTCAAGCCAATAACTGCAAGGAACATCAGAACAATGTTAGGCTGAAGAAGAAATTATCTCACCTTTGTTCACATTTTAATGAAATAAATACACAGTGCTGCACATTCTCATGCCTCTGTCCAAATTGATGACGGAGAAGAAGGCATGAGGCATCCAGCTACCCAGACAGAACTGCCTCCTCACTGGCTTCTAGGCAAGCAAAATCTGAAAATGAAATATTGGACAACCAGTATGCTAGACATATTTTTTTAATTAAGTGCTAGAAAAATGCTGCCCGATTGTAAAATGAAGTGATAGAATTACTCCTGTTGGCAGTCTGTTTTTGGACTTAGTACAATATTCTAAGAATGAACACATTAAACTTCCTCTAAAGCTTAATTTCCCATTATAAAATGACAGAAGATAGTATTGCTTGGTGATGTGCATGTTCACTACTACAATGAAGTACTGGTGTGTGGTACTTTCTCTCAAAGATAAAAACACTCCATGGGGGGGAAAAAGGGCCCCCACTGCCCTGAGAACAGGGCATTGGAGGCTTTCACTGCACAGAAAGCATGGTGAGAGAACTGTAACTACTGTAGCAACTGCTTACAACACACCCCTCTGAATCACACAGCCCCGTAAGAGCTCCTCACAGTTTGCAGGAAAAAAAGAATGGATGAGGATACATTTCCATGAGGAACTATCTCCAGGCTCCTCATTGACCAGAGTCCACTGGTGAACAGACCTTGCCTCACTTGTCTAGACAACAGTATAACCTGGGGACAGAGGCTTTGTGTCTGTCCATTTGTTCCACTTGCCTGAGCCAAGAGGCCTTCTGCTTTTGTGCATCCCCAGCTGGCATAGCTGGCACAGCAGATCCTCTCCTGACAGTCTACTGTGGGCGCATCCAACCTCTTCTGGGTTTTCTCCACTGGCATCCCATTGAAATGTTGGTCAAATTGAAAATCTTGGTCCCCTCTTGGTCACTCATCTGCATTCAGCATCTCTAAGTCAGCCTGTAATGTGCAGATGAAGTTTTTGGTAAGCAATTCTTCTCCCCCAACTCAATGGCATATCTTTCATAAGGATGAAGATATGGTACATTTCTTCCACCTTTCATTCACATGTACGAACAGCAACATAGACCTTCAAAAATCATTTGTTTAACAATTTGCTGCCAAAGTACTATACAAAGAAGACAGTCAGAATCAACCAAGGACAGCGTCCACATACAGTGATAGTGAGGGATGGTGTAAGGACTTTAACAGAGTAGGCTAATAAAAACAAATGGATATACTTAGAAAAAATAAGGGATGAAACTTCAGGTTCAAATAATTCAATTAAAGCTTGTTCTATATGGCAAATGACCAAATCTGCTGAACACATGCTTTCTTTTAAGTTTATAACTTAAAGCACAACCTTAAAGTTAGACACAAATTTAATTACTTTGCTCAGACAGAACCCTTGAGAGCTGTTCACCCAAATGTGAAGTGTAAAACAGAGTTTAATAGACACATTCTCAGGCTCTCTTAATTGTCACTTCCATAATTCAGTTTTCCCTTAATAACATGCAATGACATTTTCACATCAACACTGCATCCCACAGCTTTCAAGAAAAGCAGAGTCTTGCAACAAAATACCTTAAAAATCACGGTCCTGTTCAAAGCAAGGTATAGTTTGCAGGGAGAGTTATTATTATTATTGTTATTATTATCATTACTGCCGTCATCATTGTTGTCATTTTTATTAACTAGACAGCAGATATAATCAGGAAAAAAACAACTTTCATGCATAAATTCTCCTTCCCTCAAACTATCATTTCCAATGCAAGGACAGAAACGTTGCGATTCACTCTAGAAGAAACATTGGACAGTGACAGGACTGTCTTGGAGAAACCAAGGCCAGCTGCAAAAACAGCACAAAACGAAATGCCAGCAGAAACAGAGGAGCTGGGCAGCACAATAGCCCTGTCTCTGGCTGTTGAAGAAGCCGCATCTTGCAGCTAAAACAAATGCAGCAAGTGGGGTGTTCATCAGCTTTGCTTGGTGTCTGGGGACAGAGGTTGTAAAAGCAAAGTTCTGCCTTGCAGCACTTAGATGGGTTATTTGTAACCAGGTCTTGCTCTCCACCTCCCTGTGCCCCTCTTCCCCACAGCCATCGCTCACCCTGGGGGAGACTGGAGGTCACCCTGAGCACAAGGTGAGTGAGGGGGAGGCGTTACAGTGGATGTCCAGAGGCAATGTGCATGGAGTTGGGGGCTGCAGACCCTCAACACACTCTGGGATGCAGTGTGCCGGGGCACCAACTGCTCCATCCCTGCCAGGCACGTGTCCCCAGTGCAGAACAGCCTCCACACAGCCATGCCAAGCGAGCCAGCACCAAAGCACTCCCTCACTGGCCTGATCCTGCCCGCCCCCCGCCCCCCTCCCTAGCACCAGCTGGTCCTACACACATAGGATTTTGCAGCTGCAGCTCTTAAGGCCAGTGTAGACTGTGACGTGTATATTAGTTGTTATATTGAAGTCCTCACTAAGCTCAGTTATCGCACATTATTGAATATTAGCCTTGTTCTCTATCACCTTCTCCACTTTAGTCCCCAGAAGGCAGAATATTAGGAGGAATACTAAGAATATATAATAGAGACAAAAATATGTGCAAAAAAATGTCCCTCACACAAATTGATCTCCCACTGTGTAGTCTCCCTCATTTATCCTTGTGCATTTTTGTGCTAGTAATAGTTAATACCCAACCCAGATTTCCCTTGTGTCCTAAATTTTTCTGTTCATTTTCAGTAAGAGAGGCCAAGGTTCATAAAATCAGAGCTCTCTACAATTAACTACTGTACAAGCACAAACCTCTGTACTGCTTTGCCTACTGCCCAGTTCTCCCCATCAAAGCAATGATCAAAGCAATGGTAAAGCAAAAGAGAGAATATAAATACTGCATATGTGCACATGTACATCTATGTGCACAGGAGGTGATAGGAAGTGTGCTCATCTTATTCTGTGGAGGCAGATGGAAAGAGAAGTTCAGAACAGGACCTCTACAAAGTCATGCTGAGTGGTGGGTTCCTAGCACAACCCCAAGACCATTCACTACCTGGCACATCTGTCATCAGCTCAGCGTTTCAGCCAGCATACTCCTTTGCTGTCTCTGAAGGTGGTGATTCCTGCTCTGCTTGGCACAATTTCTGTGAGATGCTCTCAATCAGCCCAGCTGATACAGCTGAGTCCTTCTTGGACCACTTCTGCCTGAGGACGCTAAGTGCATACATGGTTTGGACAAAATCTCTCAGGGACTTTCTGGTACTCTGTCTCATTGAGGTTATAAACACCTGTGTGGTCTCTTCATTCATGTGACAAAATAGCTGCCTGCAAAAAAACTCCTGTCACACACAAAAGAGCTGTAGCCTCCAAGCTTAGAGACTGTTTCCTGCTTCTTTTGTGAATACTTACTTTTCTTTTCGGTAACATATTTGTCACAACCAGCTCTAGTGTTCCCTAGGCAAGGATAAAAAAACTCACTTCTATTTCAGAGTTTGCAGTACTCTATCTGCTTGAATGCATAGGGAAGTGCACGGTGTTAACTACAGTCATTATATATATGCACAGGAGTACAGTTAAACTGAATGATGAAAACATATGCTGATGACTTAATCAGATGAAAAAAATACTTCTCCAGGTCCACCGAAGCCAAAGGAGACACCAACTCATCATTCATCATGGGCATCCTAGGGTGTATCACATTATACATTTGCAGGTTTCCATTGTTGTGCAATGAAACTGAATGTCAGTCAAGGCTCTCTCCCTGGCCATCCCAGTCCTGCACATAATAAGATGTAAATGACTGTCATTCAAATCAAGGAGCCACAGAGGACATTTAGACATCAGGAAGTTCGGGTTAAACCAAGGCTGTATTCCTTTCCTCATACATTTGCTGTAGCACTTGGAAAGATTCTGGCCAGTCTCTACAGTCAAGTCTATGCCTTGCATGATCTTTTGCAGGAAAGGTATTCAATCAAATCCCAAACAGGCATATTTTGCACTACTCTACCCAGTTGGCAAGGATGAAATTTAATTTGCACTAATTAGTCTGAAGTGATGGGAGCCTGAAATTAACTTCACCCTGTAATTTAGAACCTGATAGTGTTTTATGTCTAACCCACACGTTAGATCCTTAGAGCTATATTCAGACTTCTCCTTTTAGACATCTAAGCGTAGCATTGCAGCACCTAAAATTTAGGCTTCTCACCCCACCAGGGTGATTCAGACTATCTAAATTAGATGCTTACGTGATCTTGGAAATACAGAGAGTCAGGTGCTTCTAAAAGCCTTCAGAGGGCAGTTCAGCAAACCTAGATTGACAGTGCAGAGTCTGCAGTTTCTTGTAAGATGATTCAGTAGCCCCACAGGGTAAGCCTTGCAATTCAAAATGCCGAGTCCTCTTTTGGCCTATTGTATGAAGGAAGCAGGTGACCGTTGTGAGTTAGATTAGACAGTTTAATTGCCAGAAGAGGACACTGGGTCTGCCAGTCCCCCTCAACCTGTCCAGGACTCCCACCAACATATGAATGTTTTTCTCCAAGCAGGACATTGGCCGCTCATCCTTTTGTTGCTGGTGGGAGGGGCTGCAGTCCTGTGTCATGCAATCTGTCAACCAGGGCATCCAGTGAATATTGATCTTGGCTATACTGGGTATTTGGGGTTGGGTGACCAGGGCATTGCATCTGCAAGAGGCATTTCATCTGCTTTTTGCATTTGTTGATTGAGAGACAAGACTGTGCTCACCAGCTGCCCTGGATTCACTACCACTGACTTCATGGAGCGCTCTCCAGGATTCTGCCAACACAGTTGAATCCTGATGGGTATATACCCTTTCCTTTCTCTCTTCAGCTTCGATCAGCATTCCTTTTTTTTACACCAGTTTGAGGGAAACAGAATTATTTGGCAGATACACTCAAAGCATAACATTTTGACCCAGTTTTTATTATTACCAGGCCTTGCTTGCTGCACAGATCCTCAGCTCTGGATTGCCCAGAGCCTCAGTAAAGTTGTCCAACTCTTTTCGTCAAGACTCATGCTTAGCTTTAAAAACAAAGTTCAGTTCCATCAACTCCAGTGCTGCAAGTGCCTAACTAACAGGAATGGAGATAAACACATGCTTAAATCCTTTGTTAAATTAATGCCCCAGAGAGGAAGAGGATTAAGAATCATGTTCACTGATTGCATGTGATTTTAAACTGTTGCAGGTTCTACTGAACTTTCTCATTAAAAAGCACAGCAGGCCTCTCACCTTGAAGAGCACCGTTTATTTTATTTCATTGTGTCAGAATGCAGTTTTACTTTTTCAGTTAGTCCATGAAGTGGAGCCCGAAACCTTTACACGGGCTCTACTCACCTTCCTCCACCCATGAAATCAGCAGCTTTCCGTTTACTTCAGGGGTAAAAAAAAAAAAACCAAACCAAACCAAACAAACAAAAAACCCCAAAACAAACCAAAAAAAACCCACAAAGAAACAAACAAAAAACCCACTAAACTCCAACCCGGAGTGAAATTTTGGGAATTAGAAACCTTCCCGGTCCTCGGCTGAGCCAGTTTGTCGCCTCGCTGCCGGACGCGCAGTGGGAAGCGCCGTGCCGTACCCTGAGCTGTCCAAGGTACTGCCGGGCTGCAGCCCCGAGCGTAATTGGAACGGCTGAAATACCTACTTAGCCGCTCCTAATTGAATATGCAAATTGCAAAGCCCACATTAACATCTCAGAAATGTGTGATTCTGTACCCACTAGTGTTTATTTGCAGTTTGAACAGTTTGTTTCTGGAAGAAGAAGGAAAAAAAAAAAAAAAGCTTTTCAAGCTTGTCCATTAAATTATTCTACCAGCTGTCACCTTATTAAAAAGTCTGCAGTTATTAATAAAACTACTTTAAACCACTCACCAGAAATTGCAAATTTAAGAACAAGCTACCTCCCCCCAAGGCTTCCTTGGAAAGGTTCTCATATTGACTGACAACCTCAAATACGTATCTCTCATCCTGCCAATATTCCTGTATGCAGTACAGCAGAACCTAACAAGAATATGAATGCAGATTTTCAGATCCGAAGGTGACAGGGAACACGATGTATTTCTTCTGTGATTAAAAACTGCCAAAACACAGTATAGAAATTCTGACAAAAGCTGAAATTCTAAGAAAACATTTGTCTTTTTGTGTATTTATAAACAAATGGTGTAAATTAAGAAATAACTAAGAAATAAATAAATAAGAAATAGAGTACATGATTAATAGGAGATGGAGTAAAAATGAAAGAGAATTGCAAAGCAGATGTAACCCTCTCTATGCACCATAGAGTAAAGTATCAAGATTTATCTGAAAATGTAATTTTAGATTAACAGGAGTCAAGAAAGTAAAAATTTATTACCAGCCTCCGTCATCACATTTCCTCAGCTGAAGAAGGAGACTTCTAATGGAAAAAACAAATGACAGTAGAAATCCCTTCTCACACACAGGTAAACAAAAATAAACTCAGAAATATATTATGATGTTAAACTCATCAATTCTGCATCACACAAATAAAGATGCATTGTGACATCAGGTTAATAAGTTGATACAATTTAAGGTACTGGGCTGTTGTGAAAGCCCTGTTTGTGTGGATTTTGTTAACTCTGCACCCCTAGCTTATTGGGTTGCTATCTAGAGCTCATCCAACTGGAATTGGCACAGTTTATGTCCATTTGTTCTGAGTAGGAAACAAAAATGAAACTACTGCTGGATTTGAGCCATGACTATCTCAAGTGTGGGGCAAATGAGGTAAACACCAAGCCGAGACCCAGAACATAAGTGCTAGTGAAAGCCTGAAAATGGAGAAAGGAGACAAAATTTCACTTCATAGCACTGCTACCAGCAAGAAGGAGGGAGAAAAGCTGCTACGCTTCTCCTATTTCTGAACTGGGAAAGCAGATTACTGTGATCGCAGTCACTGTGATTATCTCCAGTTTAAAAAAAAAAACAACACCACATTTCCTTGCAGGGAGAAAGATAGAAAGAAAGAAGGAGAGGAAACAGAGGGAGCTAGCACAGATAAGGTTTTTTGAGATGCCTCTGTGATTTTTGCCAGTGAAGAATAAAATTACTTACCTCATCCAAAATGAGCCGTTCAATATGTCTATGTGGAAATACAAGCAGTTAGTAGTTCAACCACCAGCAGGCAGGCTAGTCAGACTTCCTGCTCATATATGTTTTCCACTAGACAGTGACAAATTTTTATTTGTTTTTTTTTTTCAGCATCTTGGTCATTCTTCATTTCTTACTAAACTCATCAGAAACTTCAAACTGTATTCACATGGCACTGAACAGGACAAACAGTACTTCCAATTTTGTAAAAGTTGACAGTATTCTCATTCCAGCTGATCAGCCCTCTGTGATGGTGTTTCCATCATATTCTGTAAATAAAAATAACACCACCACACTAGCATCAAAAAGGAGTCTTCCATGTCAATAACCAAAAAGAAACAGAGACATGTGTGTCTCTGTCTTTCCATTTTGGAACCCCCAGACTTGTCATCCATCTATTTGGATGCACAAGAGAACCATCCCACTGTCCTTCTTCCAGCCTTATGTCAGTTCAACTTCTTTGCTCTCTATTAAGTCAAACCAATCCCCATCAAAACTCACAGTGCAGTGCTCTCAAACTGTAGCCCACCTCGTCGCTCCATTTCAGTGCTTTTAGAAACCGTGAGTGTTCTGTGGTATTGCGATTTCAGTATCCTTACAAAAGGCCAAGTCTAGCCTTTTCTGAGATTCCTACTGACTGTCACTAGAACATGGACAGCAGATGGAATAACACTCCTTTTCCTCACACTCATTCCTGAGAATGATAACATTCGCAGTAAGTATTTAAGAGTAACCACGAGGCTTGGAACAGAATGAAAATTAATGCAAACCTATATTTTTATACTAATGATGATATTAAAAAGGTCTCATTTGTAGGATCACCAGCAGCTTTAGACTCTACCTCAACCAACAGGGCTTCATTCAGTTGTGTGATCAGTCCTGGCGAATTTGAAAAAAACTCATTGTTTACATCTTCGGGTGTTGCAAATTCTTATCTTGATACACTGGAAATGTTTGAGATTAATTAACTCTACTTTCTTTACATGGTAATTCTGCTTGTTTGTCTCCAACCAATTCCTTCAATTTTAAATAGATTGTCTGATAAATGTACAGAGTGATGTCTGACAACCGTTAAGCACTAATCATTCTTTTGCAGCATAGATCAACAACATTCAAATTTAGTCAAATCAGGGGGTGAAAGAGCTGCCAAGAAAATTCAACAATAAAAGAACAAAGAGTGAAAAAATAAAATTAGCTCACTACTTATGCAGAGAACACACTGTGAGATGCCTTCTCCACATGACATTGTTCATGGACCTGAGTATCCCAGCAGGCCTGACAGCCAGCCTCAGCCTGGATCTCCACCCACAGGCTCAGGAAACCATTTAATCTCAGCCTGGAGAAACCAGTGTCTGCCCCAGCAATGCCATAGTGGGTCCCACAGACCCTGCCTCCTGGGTGGACGTCAGCCCTATGCTGTAGTAGCTCATCTCCTGGGTGAATCCCTAGGACAGACATTGTAGCTTGTTTCCCTACTCTGTCTCTGGCCCTGTCCCCTGGATGAACTTTGGCCTCACATCTTCGCCTTGTCTCTAGCCCTGTCCCTGGCTCTGGCTGTGGCCCCATCTCCTTACTGGACCCCAAGGATGGATCCTGGCCCTGGTTCAACCCCTCACTGCATTAGGAGCGATCAATGGACCCCGTTGCCCCTTGGCTCTGCCTGATGAGTTCAGACCCTGCAGGACAGTGCACTTTGGCCCTTCAGGAGGAGACAGCCCTTGTTATGCCTTAACAGACTTTTCTAGACTTGAATGTACTAACTCTGAGCTGCCCACCTTCCTTGAACAGTTGAGATGATCCATTTAGAAACCATGACAAATTACTCTTTTTGTTTCTTTTTCCCAGTTAATCTTTTATAACATTTTGAAACACAGCAGCAACTGGACATTTTCCTCACTCCCTTTTATGTTGTTCAGCATCTTGTTTGTAGCAACAGGCTGAAGTTTGGGTACAATGTCTGTAGTAACTAATTCCTCCAAGTGTGCAATATATGGACTTGGGGTTCACACAAAAGCTGCAACAATAACAACAAAAATCAAAACTGGAAAGAGGAGAAAGATTCTCTAAAAACTCTTTACAAAATAAGTCATTTGGAGAGTTCCTTCCAAAAACATCTGCACCAAAAGATTCCGTGTCTCCAGAACTTCCCAGAACAAATTTACCAGCTACCTCTCCTTGTTCTCCAACCCGCTTTTTCAACCTCCCTCATTGTCTCCAGCATATTTGCATGCCCCCAAGGCAGCTTGTATGTCTCTACGGTCCACAGCCCAGGGTAAGGAGGCATTGTGCACACTCACAGTGAGTCCCAAAGCAGGGTGAGTTGCCACAAAGAACTGGAAGATGCAGAAAGGACACTGTTGTGCCTTGCTTGCTGCCTTGTGATCCATCCTTGTAGTATCTGCTAAGATCAACATCTTGAAATGCAAAACAATTTAGGAATTTGTTTACTGTTCTGTTTTCATCACTCACCTAGGTCACATAGAGCCTATAGAGGTAAATGGAATATTTGGGCTGTTGCGACTAAAATGTTCATGTAACAAACTTATATTTTTATTTTAATACTACCGGCAAGATCTTGCATGGTAATATCACAGTACTATCACAGGCAAAAAACAGAACATTACAATTAAGGCTGTTGGCCTACAGACTCTTAACAGAACATATAGCTTTACTCATGTGCACTACTACTTTACTAGAAGTTAAGATTATAAAGAAATATGTGAAGCAAAGAGAAGTGTCTATTTTCCTACTAAATCTTTTTAGCGGCACAGAATCTGTCACTGTGAAAAACTGAAGTGATTAGGCTTTCAATAGAGTTATAGAGTGGCTGTACTTTTTTGATACATGCAGACTATCATTTTCAAAATGACAAACCTAAAATTAGGCTTTTAAGCTTGCATACATGGGATTTTCAAAAATACTGGTATGATTTATGAATCTCAGTCAATTCAAAATACATTTCCTAATTAAGAAGTGCATTTTGCTCAGTGCTCATGACTTGCCAAAGTTATTAGAAAATGTTACCAGACAGATATGACATGGACAATATTTATCAATTTCCTTTTTTAAAGGATGTTTTATTCTTCACTGTCTTTTCATGGCAAGCATGAAATGAAGCAGTAAAACAATTTATACCTAGTTATTACAAACCTAATAGAACAGGTACAAGACAAAGAACATTCAAAATGTACGATTTTAAAGTATGATTAAAAACCTAGCTGTATATACTAAAACTGATTTTTCAAACGTACGTGTACAGGCCTGCAGGTTTTATCAAATGCCTGACATGAGGTAGTGGAAGAACAGTTTGCTAAAATGTTTTCCATTATTCTAGATACTCTGTACCGACCCAAGACTAAGTCAGCCTAAATAAAAATATATCCATTATCAAAGCAAGCTCCAACATGATATGTTTTTGTGCATGTGGGTTGTCATAAAAACTATTTCCATTAATTGAAAAAGTGGATATCCAGTGTAACCAGATATCTTCAAAAGATGAACTAGATTCAGTGCTAATCACATCACTCTCATCAGTTGTTGTGAAGCAGCAATGCACTACCTGTGATCCAGGAAATCTTGTTCTCCAAAAATGTATGCTGACATGGCAGGTAGTGAGTCCATGCAGATCTAAATCTCACCTGCTTCCGAAGAACTGCGTAAATGCTACATGCTGGGACCACCCAGCTGGGATTCAGCTATTTCATGACACATCCAATCTGTGCTGATAAAAGAAACAATTCTAATTTAAGATGATTACGCAACAAGGGTGTATAGAAAATAGGCTGTAGAGAAGACACAGCATATCTTTGGTAGCCTTTAGGTGGTTTCTTCATGAGGAAACTTTCCCTTTACAAAAACAGTATTGAAAGTATGCAGCCTTTGTAATCACAAAGACCTTATCAGAACAGAAATATTTGCATTCTGGTAAAAAAACCAACATAAACAGTGAGTAATTTCTGTGACCAGTGGGCTCAATTCTTCACCGCTGTCAAATTGAATTAGCTTCAAAGGATCTACCTGAATAAATATCCCTCAAAGGTAACCACAGGCTTCTCAGTGTATTTGCACAGGGGATAAAGACCCTTAATTATTTTTCTAAATGTTCATGTCATCCTATTTCTTTAGTGTACACAGCTAACGTTTTCCTGCTTCCCAGTAGAATATACTGCAAAAATTTCTTTCTAAGTCCACTTTACTGCCTTTAAAAACTAACCAGCTGGGGAAGTCCTCAAGCATATTTCTGTTTGAAAATTGCATATTAAAACCAGAGAGTGTTACTATAGAAGAGCATCTCAGGATTTTTTCCTTGATAGGACTTTTCATAGGGGAAATTCTCAAATGTTTCCTGGACAGCCTCAAACAAGAGTGCCCTGCCTTGTTCTGTCGCTAAGCCTGACTAGCTTCTGTAAGATATCATCTAGCTCATCTAATGTCTAGATGTTAGGCTACTTGTTCACATTCTCTCCAAAGTCAACAGATAGCTAGGCACTGCCATAAGGCAACTCATCCCATCCTCAAACAAGTGTATCAGACAGATTGGCTGGATCACCACCTGCAGCCGTCTCCATGGGTAGCCTAGACAGTGGGACTCCACCAGGCATTGGCAGAGTGAAACACTTGTCTAATCAAGGTCTCCAGTGCCAGCTGAGATTGCCTGTCATGTCCTGCCTGAACGCCTCTCCAGAAGGTCCCTGCCTCTCCTGCAGCTCCTGTGTCTTTTCTGCCAGCCTCATGTGGATGTCTCAGATATCCTACGGCATCTCAAACCGCATTACGTGCCTATACTTCAGCAACTGAATCATTATTCAGTGGCTTAGATGCCACATGCTTAATGTTTGGTGTAATCTATTATACGTGGACACATGAAAACATTGTCGACTCTGCATCATTGCCATTGACAGAACTACCAGGACACATTTTCTTTTAATTAGGGGTCTTCATAATATTCTGGCCAGCAATACAGCTAAGCATGCACAAACACACTTTGCAAACAGATCTTGGGGTTTGTGCCCCCAATCCTCTCCTCATTCCTAGTCTCTAGGCAATCTCATAAGCAAACTCTCAGCCAGGTTGTCTCCTTCTCCTTCCAGCAGCTCTTCACTTCTCTTAAATTTCTTGCCATTAGAAGCAGTGCTAGTGACTGACATCACTGCTTTTGTTGCTGTGGCAATGAGGCCATCACTGTCATTTTCACTGCTTATTTGTACTAATGCCTAGAAACTTCAGTTCAAAAAACTAACCTTGTTCTGCAAGTTTCAAGAAACAGTACCTGTCCTGCCCAAAACTAAACAGATAAGGAGACAGAAAGTAGGAGAAAAAAATAATTTGTTTGCAGATATCCATCCTCATAAGCAGTGTCTTCATCACAACTTTCATTGAGGTAATTTCTCTTGAAAAGTTAGCAAGGCTGTAATGGCATTAACTGTGCTAATATGTGTCCTCCAGCATACACCCTTACGTCAGAGCCCTTGCATGAGATTTCCAGCAGCAGGGAGGACTCTATTGCTAGACCTGCCAGCCAGCTCTAGATCCATCTACCCCTAGTGCATCCCAGTTTGAGGCCAAGCTGTGACAGGTTCTTTAAAAAATGAACCAACAAACAAAACTCTACATGTACCCTGAGAAATTTTTTATCTGTGTCAGGATTTAATACCATTGACAAGATAAAATAATAGATCAGCATTAAAAGAGGGTGGTAATTGTATTACGAGATAAGCATATCTGTCACCTGAGTATTTATAATTTAGTGGCTTAACTTAATATTTTAGCAAACTAATCCAATATTCCTTGCTTCTGTTTTGTGGATCCATCAGCGTGTTTTAATCATTCTGTTTGATTTTCCATTTTCCATTGATTTCTGTCAGAGCAGCACTGCTTTAAGATTTCAATAATCTAATCTGCTTTTTTCTTCTTGTTGATTTATAATTTAAATTTAAAATTTGGTTTGGTCTTTGATAATTTAATCTGGTTCTTAAACAAGTAATATATGATACTGGAGTCAGATCTCTGTAACAGGAGACAATAATCTTCCTCTCTTTTCAAAGATCATCTTTCTCCATGGGATTTTGCAGCAAGATATAAATTGTTATAATTACTGAATATATCAGTTTTGCTGAGGCTCAGTGTTCAGTGAATATAACATTAGAAGAGAGCAGGAAAAGGAGCATTTTCCACAAAAGTTTGGTGGGGGGCAGGGCATTAAAGTATAAAAGCCTTATTGTGACCAAGAAACAATGATTTCAGAGCAATATGAGGTGATTTAGACAGCCAGTGAACTTCAGTGGTAGCTGAGATAATTTAGCCTGCATACAAAGTTTCAGATAGTTCAATGTTCTACATCACAACAGTACAATTTGCAGTGTTTTGATTTTTGTTATGTCATAGGAATCACTGTGTCTGTAAAATTATGGTATTTTTACTACACTGCAAATGGTTTGTATTGCAATCCCATGACTTGTCCCATCAAAGATCCCTAGTCATCTCCCCTCACTGACTTCTCATGCCTGCTTCCAGTCGAAGTATGCTTGCCTAGGCAACCTCTGTGGCTGCTGAGTCCTGGTATCATCTGCCAGAAACCTCTCCCAGGCTCTTTCTCCAATTTCTGTTACTCTTCCTACTGTATTTTAATGTTTTCAGTAGTGGAAAATAGGTTCTAGGTTCTAGATTCAGCAGCAGAGCCACTGAGAGCATCTCCCTTCTCTCCCTGAAGAAGCATGGACTCCAAGTAGCCTGCAGGTGTCTGAAGTTGTAGTTACAGGAAAGATCCTGCTTAGCTTAGCTCTCAGCTGGAACATGCTCATGGACATGAAACTGCAAAAGGATACCTGTTGCTAAAATCCATGTTTAAGTTGCAAGCACATGTGGGGAAGGTTTACTTGAAGATTACCAACTGTTCCACTGGAGAGAAAAATCACTTTTTTTTTTCCTTGAGCCTCTTATTAAAGACAAATGAATTATGAGATCTCCTCTCTCCTTCATCCAACTAAGGCATATCGCTTGTCTGGAAAAGTTTTAACCAAGTGAAATTCAAGTTCAGTACACGGATAAGAATTAAATGCATGCTCTTATGTGGGAAGTATTAAACAACCTGAATAACATTGAATAGTTCCTCCTCCGCTAATAACACCAATTTACTTTGAGTTGCGTGAGGAACTATACTATCCCCAGCAGTTTGGCAGCAATATTAGGCTTTTATCAATGACGTATTCTTTATTTGTTTCAAACAAAGGAATAGCTGAGAAGTGTTTCATTTGCTTAGGAAAAATAAAGAGGATCTGCATCCATAAATCGCCTGGCCATATCACCTTTGTGAACCAATATTGTTCTGCATACTTGGATCCAAAAATGAAGCACAGTGCCACACTTCCTACTGCACCTACACAGGACAGTCATTACATGCTGCTTTATAGTCATTTAAATGAGGAGAGAAATATGAATTGTTACTCTGTGTGTGTAAAGATTAACAAGTTTTAACTCCTATACTTAAGGTACTTTCTGTTGAAGTGCTGAAAAATGTATATGTAACACAAATGTTCTCAGAAGTAACAGCACCTTTTACAAACTCAGTGAGACTAAATTGCAATACAAATTAGCTAATAAAGAACTTAATTAGTAATTCTTTAAATTCAAACACCTAATAAGAAAAAAAAGAAAGAATAAAAGTGACTGCTACCTAGCCCTTCTGTGAAAACAAATGAATGCTATATAAATAAATACAAAACCAAATCACTGTAGAAAGGCAAGAGATGTTATTCCTTAAAATGCAAAGTACATCCCCTGCAAGTTCACAAATACCTATGCAGTTCAATTGAAGGTAAAAACACCAATGCCATAAACTGCGAGCAAAACATAATTCTGAAGAATATATAATATTCACAGCCCAAGAGATGTATTAGCACAGTTTCTCAATACTTTGCAGTCAACGTGACCTCAGTAGCTCCACATGGCATATTTTTCTAAGGCATCATTAGATAGATAAATACCTTTCAAGTATCCTGGCCCCTCTCTGTGGGAGTATAACTCACAAGGCTAAATGAAAAACAGTACTCAACGAGTACTTAAATTCAGTGTTTGCATCCTTTCGGAAATACCTTTGTGGACTGAAGTAAATCACTCAGCACATAAAGAATTGTATTTACATTTCAGAGGAAGGAAGGAAAGTGCAAAATAAGTGCTCTGACCCTCTTCTCAACCAATGCAAATATATGCAGTGTTTAAACAGCCACTCTGTTCTGAGGAACTATAAACAAATCTTTTTATGGTCATTTTGGCTACTGTCCTTCAAGGGGAACTCAAGACACTCAAGATATTTGCCCTCTTTCACCTCTCCATCACAATGATGCCCATTCAGCCTCTCTTGGCTCCCCAGGCAGAACATAGTCAATGATTTTGGAGACTGCATCCTTGCTCTCCCGTCACTGAAAGTCAAGGCCGGGGGATCTCTCCAGCCATGAACAGTGGTCTCAGCCCACCAGCAGCTCAGTCCCTATCCCATTCTCCGGTGATGTCAATCCTCAGTTTTCAACTTGCTGGTGTAAATAAGTCTTTGCTAATCAAAAAAATATTTCATTCTTCAGTTCGCTTTTCGACCACAGAAGTTAAATAGAGGAGGGAAAAGCAGGTTGCTTCTTTGCTCCTCAACTTCCAGGGGGTGTTACCATACTTAAATAATGTGTGTGAAATACTATGGACAGGGCTGGAGAATATAAACACAATTTGTTTGCTTCTCAAATGGCATCTACTGAAGGCTTTTCAGGTTTAGATGCTACAAATGCCATCTAATGCCACCATTCCCACAGGCACATTTGTTCCTTCCACTGACCCCTCAGGCCAGTGCAATTCCAAAATGTGAGATTGACACATGGGGTCACAGGTTGGGAGATGTCTGGTCACACAAATGGGAACCGGATATCTGCTACATGAGCAAGAAAGGCCACAGGGTTTGGCTGCTGGAGGGGAGCACAGAGACGTATGGAGCATAGTGCCACAGCTCTTCCTGCCCCTGTGCACCAGGCGCAGTTGGAGAACAGACTGCAGAGCTGTCGGTCAGGAGTGTGTGGAGGGGAGCCCTGAGGGAAGGAAAGGTAGCAGCAGCAGCACTAATGTGTGAGACGTGGCATGGCAGTAGGCAAGTGTGAGGAGACAGGTGCTAAAGGATTTCACACTCACCACAGGAGACTTAACAGGCCTGTTTGACATCTGCTCAGTACGGAGGAATAGCAGAAGGTGCAACAAATCCATCTGGGAGCCTTAGTGCAGTTGGGAGTTATAGATCAGGCAAGAAGTGCCACAGAAAGATCTGATTCCTTGAATTCCAACAGACTGAGAATCTACAACTTTCACCTTATCAACAGGACAGAATAGGAATGGGACGAGAGCCATGCCAAATGTCCGCTCCATATCCCCACCACCACCAGCCACCACATACAGCTGTTAGCAGGTACAGAAGACTACTGCTACAATGAGTGGCAGTAATTGCCACTAATCTACAGTGCACTACAGTTTCTGCACAGCTTTATTTCTGGATGGCTTGAGTAGGTAAAGAAAAGCTCTGCTTTCTTCTGTTTTACAGGAACCTGCAAAGAGATCATAAACTGATGCCAAAAACAAATCTAGGATGTCTTCATTCATCCTATGTGCCCCTTCAGAGCTTCCTACAAATTTATGCACTGTCTGGTGGCTTCCAACCATTGCTAAATACCACATGAATATTTAATAGTCTCCCTCAAAACTGTTCAGCAAGAGGTTGAGTTGTGACAGAGATCCATGTCCTTTTGCTTTGTCTTCCTATTTGACACAACCGGAAAAGTATTGGATTACGGATATAGCTTCTATTTGCACATAACAATGCTGCCTCTGTTCTGGAATCATCGTGTTGCTTCCAAAATAGAGAGGTCATTACAAGTAATTCTACACACAATGCCTGTTGGTTTTTGCATGTGATACACAAGAACCCTCACAAGGATCCCTATGGAATTATGTACATCCATATGTGGGTGTTGGTTGCAAGAGCATTTTAAGGAAGCTGTTCCCAAGCTTGATGGAAAAATGCCGAGGGCATGTTACGTTTAGAGGAAGGCATCTCTGAATGACCCATTTATGGAAAGGTTGGTCTTCTTGCTGCAGAGGTACTGAAGTCCAATTACTTCTAAACTGTGGAATAGTTCTTTTTCTACACATGTTCACTATCACATACCTGGGGACAATCCAGCCCAATTAAAATAAAATTAAGCTCTACAGGCCCAAGCCATCACTCATTATTAAGTGACTGTGAAAGGCAAAACATTTTTAGCATATTAAGAATTCCTAAAGCTCTAGTACTTCTTATAGCTGACAGAAAAAGCAAGTTATAGAAAAAGATAACATATCCTCCTAAGTGAGTATGTGCAGTTTCTTTAGAAGACTATGTTCCTTTACACTTGAGAAGAGATTTTTTTGATTACAAAACTATGAAGTAGCGAGGATCAGTAAGAATCGAGAAACCATTTAAAGATTCGTTTACTTTCAGCTGAGCACAGGAAAGGAAAAATCATTTTGGCTTAGAGGGAAAGAGAAAACTTGAGGAAGAAAATAAAACTAGAAAACAGAAAAACATCATGTCACTGAAGATAAAAGTTTAGTTTCTGGCATCTCATTTATCTTGATAACTCGATAAAGGAATATAACGGATATTTATTTCCAAATTTAATTCATACATATTTGTTGATAAGGATGTGCTCTTTTGACTTTTTCATAACCTAGTGGAGATAAACATCCTTAAAACAGACCCTCCAGCACTTTCAGCAGCCAGCCTTCCATCTATAATTAACAGTGTTGTCTTCGTCTCAGAGTTTTGACCTATCTTCTATATGGATTTCAATAATACTGTTTATTAACCTCTTTATTATGTCTAATATGTCAGACAGTCTGTCATAAACACAGCTTAAAATGCAATAATCAGGAAAAGAAAGTCACTAGCTTTATCAAGAAATAACTCCCCAGTCACAGCATGCGCTGAACATACATTATTTCATCATGCAATCCAAAACAACAAGATTAGCAAGGAGAAACATAAGAACTTGTCAAATATCACCAGAAACAACTTAGCAGATATGATAATACAGTACATTAATTAGTGTTTAAAGCTTGCCAAAGACTTAAATGAGTGAGAACTTGTGAGGTTGCCAACGAAAGGTAAGATGGATATGAGAATTACACACCTGAATGCTATTTTTTTTCCTGGTAGAGCAGAAGATAAGGGGAGATGGCTCATTAAGACAATCTGCAATTGGGAAAATACTAGGTTTCATAAGAGTGGACTCAAAGACTACTGTTGGAGCTTATGGCAAATCCCACTTTCTAAATTTTTCCACATGAAGCAGAACTAATCAAACTCATTTCCTAGAGATATGTGTCCTCCTTCTCCTGGTCATTGCCATAGTCCCCCGTTCTGGTATTCACTGGCTCTTGTATGACACCCTATAACATGGGGATGCAAGAAGAAGTGTGGATGGTACAAGTACAAGCCATAGTTCAAGATGCGGTCAGATACAAATATTTTGCCTATCGTGGATATCTGTTAGCAGCTAATAGATTACCAGTGCAGAAACGCTGAGTCGTGCCACACTGGGGCAGTAGTTTGGGTCTCCCTCACACACAGTGAAACTGATTTTCACCAAAGCTACAAAATTTTAGTTATCTTAATGACTTGTAGGTTAATTTGTCCAACAGATTTAAAAGATATGAGAGAGAGGGTTTTACTGACAGATGGGTCATACCAGACTCATTTATTTTGCAAATGAGGCTAAGAAAAATAAATGCAACTTGCTTCTGATGCAATATATTGCTGGGATTCTGATATCCGATTTGTGCATTTGACAGAAGTTCAAGGGAAAGCAGTGGGAAGAGGGAGGATTGATAAAAATTATTCATGATCTTTAATACCCTGGCCCAGCAGGTGCTCTTTTCAGCTGGCAATGCTCTAACACACAAATTTAGTTATGCTCTATTGAGTTCATACCGGCTGCTGAATTTTGTCTACTTAGGCTTTTGTTGCACACAGAATGTTGAGACAGGCTTATACTCCAAAGCCTTACTAGCCAAGCCCATAATTGATGGCATACACCAGTTCCCACAGAGACCCACCATAACAGCAATATCTGGGCTTGCAGGGCTCTTGAGGCTCACACCATGAGGGCAACAGCACGAGCCCCACACGGGAAAGGTTACTGCCCCCAAGGCTCTGGAAAAACCTGCCAGAAAAGCTTAGCTGGAAGGGTACAGAGCCACATGCAGAGGGCAGGCTGCGAGACTGCAAGCGGAAAGCTTTTAGTACTACAGGGGTTAATTCACCCAAGGAACTGTGCAACACATTGAACTGTTAACATTTAACTTGCCATTTGTGGAGGTTGCTCCGAGCACTTCAGAGTATGAAAGTCAGTAAACAAAACCCAACTCTTTTATTGCATTCTGCGGCGTTATCTGCTCCCCAGCAGCATAAATCAGTGTCAGGAAGCAGGCAGTGCACCCGCAGCTCTGAGGTCTTTAAAGCACAGAACTTTCTCCTTCCTTGAGCACTGATTTCAAGGCACCAAACTCACATACTCAGGCATCTTAGAGAGTATGAGTGCCGTGACGGCACTATAGCTATGGTCAGCTCTATACGATGCCTCTGCAAGCTCATACTCTCTCTCAGCCCCTTCAGTTTTAGCTGTATCCCTGTGATGTGGTCACAGCTGCAGGGCAGCATCTTACTCAGTGTCTGACTGCCCCATAGCAACAAAGCCCTTTATACATGAGCCATGAAGAAATATATAGTGTAACTTACAAGAAGCACAGTCGGGGTAAAACTGCTGCCTTTTCTCACAGGTGAACCATCCCACCGTTCTACTGTCCATGAATGTGAACATGAGATGTAGACAGCTGAAGGCACTCCTTTACTGGAGATATAAGAGCATATAATACCAACCGTGTGTATGATGAACACATGACAAGTGAGCAAGACTGATGTTAAAGGTCTGCAGTCTTTCCTCCCATCTCAGATGCATAGGACTCGGTGGGTTTAAGCCTAAGACCTGCTGTGGCAAAGTCATTAAAATGTATGTAGTGTGAAACCAAGTCCCCAGCTCATTTACCACAGATGGAATTATTCTGTTTGAGCACAGCTGAGGACCTGGTCACATTGCAGAATAAATGAGAGCAGATGACTTTAGGTTGTCAGTCAAATGGATTCCTCAGCTCAGTTTGGTCACCTGCTAGGATATATGCTGTTTGGTCTTGGCTATATGAGAGCAAGCAGTCCTCTGATGCAAACATCTCCTTCATCTATGTGGGTTATGTGACTTCCATGCCCAGAACCTGACCTCAGAGTGCCTGCACCTGAAATCTGGGTAGTTGCAGGGCAGGACAGTCTCTATCAAGACTAAAAAAATCAGGTGGTCCCAGTGTCAGGCTAGACTACTAATGTGCCACCTTATTAAATCCACCTGCATTTATGTCCCAATTAGTCTAGTGCTTTCCTCTGCCAGGTCAATAGGACACCTGCAATATTTCGCTTATGACAAGGAAAATATCTGGAAATGCTAACAGCCTTGGATGATAACTTCCTAATGAGAAAAGATCCTTATGCAGAATAAGGGGGTCGTTTTAGACAAACAGAAATATGAAATTCCTGAGAGATCAGTTAATCTGAGGGAAAGCTAGAAGAAAGAAAAAAAAAAGGAAAAGCAAAATATGTTAAGAAGGGTGTATTTTTTATATTTGAAGCAGAAAGAAAAACATAAATTCTGCATACCTTTTCCACCAGCTAACTTCTCTGTCTCCATTATCCACAGTTTCCACTGTGCAAGAGGTATCTGGCAGATGCCACACACTTCCCTGCCGTGCCACCTAGATCTACAAGCCATACAGTTCCCTGATCCCTCTCCCACTCAGAGTCGCTATATCTTGGGTACATCATCTGTGACCCACAAGCAATCTCTTGCCACAAAGCAAGGGAAAGGCTGGAGAGCTGCATGCAGCTGTGGTGTTTGTACCTCTGACAGTGTTCCTTGCCCAGGGCACCCTTGCATCCTTGCCCAGATGACTTCTTGCTGTGGTGTGGTGCAGCAGTTTCTTGCCCATGATGTGATCCTGCAAGCACGCAGGCACCAGCATACACGTTCCCCTCCCAGGCACTGGGGGAGCAGGAGGCTATGAGTCTGGCTCAAGCCCTCTGGTTCATGGTAATATTTCTTGTTGAAACAAAATCCTATGAAGGAAGGCAACGCCAAGTAATTCTTCTAGCCTATGAACCCTGCAATCCTCCACAGTCCTCCACATAACCTCAAAAAGGGACCTAGTTCTCAGTCCCATCTTGAATCAGATGTTGGGTAGGCTCTTATTTCTGACAGAAAGTAGCTGTTTGTGTGCCAGTTGGACCAGACAGAAAGACTGCTGTCAGTCCTGCCCCTTGGAACACAGACTGAATTTACCTCACTCCTGCTTCCTCCACACACCAGCAATATGATGCACTACCCTGGAACACAGTCAACTTGGAAGAAAAAATGCTGTAAAACATGAATTTAAGCTAAAATTCTTAAGGAGAGAGGGGGGGAGCAGCTCCAGAGCCACGTAGGGAAATAGTGGCAAACGCTGGAAACAGATGTTGTGATCTTTTTGGAAGTGACTTGGTCTGATTCTGTAGAAACCAGAGCTGGTTCACAAGCTATGCATCAAGAAGTGGCTTGTGCCAGCTTCATTCCTCTCACTATTATTTCCTCCCACAGCAGCAGAGCTTCCTGTGTCTGGTTCAACAGGCAATCCCTCTTCTGCTGCCTCCTGCTTGGACACAGACCCCAAGTCCTCATCTAATCTGCAGCAGGGAGTCCTTGCTGGGTTCCTGACCTCACACCTCCACCTGCAATCATGCTCTCTTTTTCCACCTCTCCACTCAGATGAGAGTGATTTGGTCAGAGGATACTCTTGAGATACTGCAGAAACGCAGGTCCAGCTGTGTCATGGAAGGGAGCAAGCATGCTGTTCCAGCCAACATAAATGTCTCAGTCCTCCACCTCTTCTGCTGTTTTTTGCTTGAGAAGATAGACTGTCCTGCTTCCCACGGCTGGCATCCCTTACACACCACACCGATGGAGTACCACTATAGCTAGGAGTGCCATGCTGGACAGATATCTAACTCTGTGCAGTGCCTAATGGAAGAAATTGTTACAGAGTGCAGAAAATAAAAACGTTGTCCGTGTTGCATACAGTGGTGTTGTGAAGAGGCACCTAAGTACTGGTGTCATTTATGTCATTGAGCTACCTCCACGTGGAGCTCAGCCTGTTTCTCCTTCTTCAGATTCATGTCTCTCTATTTCTCTCTGGTACGATCTCCTGAATGTGTCAACATAACACAAGAGGGGCAAAACCAAAGTTTTTTTTTCCCCTCAAACATCTCCATTTGCTAGTTTACCCAAATAGATGCTGAGGCAATACGACAATGATGTCCTCTGTGCTGGCTTGTCCTATAGGCTGTGGCCACTTGCAGTGACTTCTGCAGCCACGGGGAGATGGCCATCATTCCACAGCACATTGCAACTCGTAAACTCTTTCAAGAGAAGCCTCTCCGCCGTTGCCTGACAAGTCACGGGGATAATCAGCAATCCATCACTCACAGCAGTCCACTGTATCTATATCCCATCTAACGGTTTCCCGTTCCACTCTGTTTTATTAATCCCTAAGAGTGCATCAAGAATTTGTCTTGGATCCCTTCCCAAAGAAGGATGCTGGCTGCCAAGAGGATCTCCTCACATATGGGCCTCCAGTCCCCTTACACTCACACATGCATGTTCCCACATGTCCGATGAATCAAAAAGCCTAGAAAAGAGTGGGCAGATTCTGTTGAGGTTACTGTACTCGGCTGCACTTGTTGAAGTTAGGATTACAGATTTATTTAAAAAGCACCTACAGTTGAATTTAAATTTGATTTCCTCTGGCAGCAAAGTTAATGGGGTGGGGGTTTTTCCTCAAAGAGCTGTAGATTTCTTACCTTTAATACTTAGCAAACACGAGATTGGTTGCCAGGTAAATTGCTTCCTCACTCATCCTCCAGCTCACCGTCAGCATCACATTCCTGCAGCCCTCAGGCACCGGGACAGGAGAGGGTAGAATTTGTCAGTGGGTCCCTTTTCAGGCACTTTGAACCTCTCAGAAACAGTAATCCCATGCTAGTGTCCCCAAACCTACTGCACAGATTATTTAAGGAATTCTCTTTTTGTTTTCATAACAAGACCAGCTCGACCTCCGGCCTTGGTTAGTCTTTATTTCTAGTATTGGTTTTATTGTGCAAAGACATTTTGTGATATGTTCACTGTTTTACTCCAGAACTAATGTTGAATTATTCTACAGTTACGCAAAGACACACATACACAAGGCTCATAATTAATTCCATTTGCTCTTGGTGATCAAAAATTCTGAAGGAGGCAACTGCAGAGTTGAATGATTTAGAATCATAGAATCATAGAATGTGTTGGGTTGGAAGGGACCTTTAAAGGTCATCTAGTCCAACCCCCTGCAGTAAGCAGGGACATCTTCAACTAGATCAGGTTGTTCAGAGCCTCATCAAGCCTGGCCTTGAATGTCTCCAGGGATGGGGCCTCCACCACCTCTCTGGGCAACCTGTTCCAGTGTCTCACCACCCTCATTGTAAAGAACTTCTTCCTAATGTCTAATTTAAACCTACCTTAGGGACAGTTTAGTATGAAATATTTTCTAATGAAATCTATCATATTCAAGCTTGGGACCAGAAGGAAGTATTTTTCCTGCACCACAAGAATTTTTGATATTTTAAAAATTCTGTCTGTCCTGCTTCAAGACACAGTGTAGAAATATAAAAACCAACTCCAAAAATTAAAAAAAAGTCAACTTGAGTCACATTGTGTAGTTTTTGAGTTATTAGAATACCTTTTTTTGCTTAATCTTATTGTCTTTTTTTTTTTGTTGTTAGTTAGTGCTTGAATCTTTTGGGAGAAAAAAAATCAGAACAGTCACTATGATCCCCAATTTCAAGTTTTCTGAATCAAAATGGTGAAATATAGTGCTGACAAATTTGAAAGTTTTTTCCAAAACATTTCCAGCCAGGCTACTTAGTACCATCATATCTGCTTTCAAATGGGTTTGGAATTTTTGGGGGAAAAAAAAAAAAAAAACGAAAAACCAAAAAAAAAAAAAAGGAAATAAGAGTTGTTCAATGAATTGCTGATAAGCTTTATTCAGGATATCCAAAGCACAACATCTGATTCCATTCTACATCACATCACATCAATATTCTGCAGCCAAACCTCCCTATTTCTACAGAGTGCTACGAAGAACGTATTTCTGTGACAGTCAATTGAACCGTAGGGCATATAGGAGCCAGACCAAAAATGCAAAAAATACAGGATGCAAACAGCCAAGCCAATAGAAGATAACTCTCTAAGTTGAAACTTTTTCAAAAAGTTGTCAGAAAAGTATGTTTGTCTTAGCAATCTTTATACTAGGCCAGAAATAATCTGTCCCCCAGACCCAGGCTGACTCTAGTACAAATCCGTATCATATGCTCAGTCTAATTTGAGGAAATGCACTTTGTTGCTCATACCTGATCCAGCTGAAATTGAGACTGCCATGTTAGCGCACTGTCTGGTATAAAGAGCTTGAATGGCTATTTCAGGCTGAGATAGTCAAAATGAGAGGCAATATCACATGTACAGTGCTTCACTGCAAAGCATATGATTTTAATAAAATGCATCTAGTGTTCCAGCACATTATCAAATCCCAAGCTGAAAATTTGGGAGTACCTGTCTAATGATTGAACACAGAAATGAATTCACAAGTTCTGTGCCTAGCACTGCAGGAAAAAAATACCACCTAGTGTGGATGGCTGACAAAAATATTCCCTTAGCCCCTTCGCAACAAGCGGGGAGTGAAGGCTGCAAAAACCTTCCTTCCTCTGTTCATTCCTAGAATATGAAACAGCAATGGAAGATTTTTGCAGCCATGCACAAGGCAGATTTAGAAAAGAAAGTCTGTATGTTTCCCCTGGGAAAGAGAACAAAATTTCCAGTCAGATTGTTTTCGCACAGGCCAGGAGACTGTGGAAGCAGGGCACACAGGCACAAGGTTAGAAAACAAAATTCAAGTAAAATGTAAAGTGTGAAAAAGATAGAGGAGAGAGAGAAGAAAAGCCTGTATAAGTAGGGAATGTAGTTTCAAAAACAAGCTGTGCTTTCTGCTTTATGGCTAAGTGGCAGAGCAGTAGCTGCTTCCTTTCCGCTCTTGACTGCAGCAGGCTGAAGGTGGTGAGGGAGGAATTCTGAACTCCAGGAGCTGGCAAGTGTCCCCAGGTCTTTGCAACACAAAGCAAAAGGAGCAGGTCGTCAAACAACATTCAAAATTGCCACCGATGCAAAAGAAAGCATTTTTGTGTTTGGCGTTCTTGCAGGGGTGCAACTCCAGGTCAGAGATAGGTTGCAGGATCTTACCAAAATCCCATGGCGCTGACACTGGAGCCTGATATGAAAAAATACATGACACCATGACAATGGGAATAGGGGACAGAGTCAGAGCCATTTAAGCATCTCCTGGTAAATCAGTGCCCAGCTGCGATACATCATTTGGTGCTTCCCATGTCTGTAGCACAGTTAAATGTCATCATGTTCTTTACAACATATGGATAGAGTTTCCACAGGGTCCTATGGATATTTTGCATGTAAAGCCAATAATTAAATAAATAAATAAATTGAATGATGGGGGAAAAAAGGTTTTGCTAACAACTGCTAGGGTTTTCCCATAGTTTCCTAATAAAACAAGGTTTGTGCAATTGTGCAGTCTGTCTGCCTGTCTCCTCCTTCCCTCCAATTGCTTTCAAACTTTTCACATGAGGTCATCCATATTCAGAAGCACTAGGCAGCCAAAGAGCGCGTCTGTGCTGGTAGGACAACCACTGTATCCCTCGCTGCAGGAGAAGGAAATCAGAGGCACCTGTAACACGCACCTCTTCGGAAGTGGGTTTCATCAGGTTAGACTTGACTACAGTTTTGCTACCAGCTAAACTCTGAACACCTTCTCATCAGGTGTGCAGAGAGTCTCTTGGTCACCTCTCAACCCATCTATACCTGCACAGTACTCTATCAATATGTTGCCAGCATATAACCAGCATAGCATCCTATAACCAGCAACACTGTTCTAGAAGGCTGGAAAAAAACACTGACAATCACTTCTGGCACTTTGAGCTGAAAAATGACAAGAAATTTAACATTTGGCTCTTATATGCTCCGTATATATCTCCCAGAGGGGAACCAGCTTGAGAGGTAAGCAGTGGCAAATCCACTCCAGAAAGGTCAGAAGCTGCTCTGCAACATTTGGCCTCTGGGTCAGGAATTTCTCCCTGGAGCAGTGAAGCAGAGCCAAGTTCAGGAGCAAGGAACTGAAGGGACGTACTTGAGACTTGTGTTTCCCATACAAGAAGAAATATGTCAATGAATGTATTAACCACAGAGTTGCAACAATCAAATGCTGCAAATGATAACGTTGTTCATAAGTGAGGAAAAGGTGAATGGCAGGTCATTTTCAGGTGCTCTGATGTGACTGAATAGCTTCTGTAGACTTCATTGCAGGCATTTTGTGGTTAGGGTTTAGCCTTAAGTTTTGCCATCCTCATACTTATTGCGGACTAAATTCACAAATGAATGTACAGAACAAACCATGTCAATCAGAATTTGCAAGAAAAGACGATCTGTGCAAGAGCTAAATGGGACCATCATAAGGTCCCAAAATATACTACTACACAATTTGTCAACAAATAATTAGCTCGGTGGCTACTGAAAAAAAGTAACAGCTCGGTGGCTACTGAAAAAAAGTAACTGGTGGACTCTTGTAGTGAAACGAGTTATAATTTCCTATTTGCATCTCCATGTTAATTTCTTGAAAGAGGTTTCCAGCAGAGATGTCCTGTTGAGCATGTGTGAGCTAAAGGTTTTGCTTCCAAGAGTCTGTGCCAGAGGGGAGAGATGGTGGGCTTTGACTCATCTGCCCACGAGAGGGTACAAACTTGCAGCTCCTCAGGGATTTTTTTCCTGCCAGCCTGCAATCTGTGTTAATTTCTTTAAGTGTGATATAAAAAATACAGCAAATATGTGGTATCTGCTGGAGCGACGGTAGGACTAAGCAGGAGACCTGCTGGAATTTACAAATTGTCTGTGACAACTGAACACAGCACCATGTTTCATGGAAACAGTGAATTGGACACTTGCCTGATTCAGCAAAGAAGCTGTCTTTATAATTTGTGTTTCACCTAAATCTTATCTGTCCCCTAGTTTTATTTCCAAGAATTTGGCTTTCAATAGACTGTTTTTCTCACTCTCTCCAAACTTCATTTCCCTTGAAATAATTTTTTAAATTACAATTTTTATTTATCAGTTGTCAAGTATAAAAACTAATTTGATTCAGCATGAAACATAGTTGTGATACAGAACAAAGCCAAAAGACTGCATCAATAGCGAAAGCTGAACAGCCAGTCTTCGATTCACATTAAAAAAAGATGAAACTTCCCAGTTTATTGAAAGCAGAGTTGGCATTTGGGCAATGAAAGGCACACAAGTAAGGTACTATTTTTAAAAGAAATTATCAGGAGTGCAAATCTCAAAAAAAAAAAAAAATTGCTTGTGAAAGTCAAATCCACAGAAATTGAATCCAAGCCCAAGATGTACTCCATCTGGGGTCCTGAAAAGGAAGAGGGAGTGGTGGGCAGGGGCAAATGTTTTAAACATGCTTCCAACTATTGGCCAAACTGTCTTTATACAGCTGGCCTCTGTCTCCATGTTTCTCCATGATTAGGTCCAAATGCGATTGTATGCTACCACTGGGTTGCATATTCCAGAGGTATCAATCTAATATAAATGTCTGGTAAGTTTTGTGGCTGCTTTTCATTGCTGGAATATTGGCAGAGCTGATTTGGAGGACTGATAGACAGATGTTCTGCTTGCTCCCAGATTTATCTGGCTCTTTTGCTTAGCAATGCACATTGTTTATATTGCACAGATGCATATGAAACCACGCACAGCCCTTATGTGCTCTTGTTGAATAAAACTGCTTAGAGGAAGAGACGAGCCATTGCACCTTAACCTTGTGTAGTACCATTTCTCCTGAGGGAAACAGAGCAGCTCTAGCTAGAGTTGTTTGGGAGAGAGCAGAACCAGCTATGGGCTATCACTTCATAGTGTTTAAAAAGTGGTTGTTATAAAAATTTGAGTGCATGCTTCTGATTCTTCACTGTACAGCAGGGAATACAGTACTTGGCAATGCGGATGGGAGCTACAGTTGGGACTGATTAGAAGTGGCTGAAAGGTTTCCTATTTGTTCCTAGAAAAGCACTGTGGATTAAACCAGCAAATGAGAAAAAAAACTGAAACCAAACCCCCTAAAAACTCAAACCAGCCTTCAGAAAAGTGTCAAAAATGGCTGTGTTTGGTATGAAGAGGTGCTTTATTTAAATAAAAATGAAAAGTCTTGGTGGTTGGACTGAACTTTTAAAATTATATTTTGGTCTTCATGAAATTGCAACTAAAGAAAAATGCCAGCAAGTATTTTTTACTGCAGTAAGGGGAAAATATGTAGAGACTTGACAGACTCAAAAAGCATTGCATAATGGAATTTCTGGAAGTCACTGAGTCTTAAGAAGAAAACAGGAAAACTCACTGAAAACCAAATAAGAAATTCTAAAACTAGGTGGTGGACAAGGCTATTACACCATGTCTAGATGAATCACTGTGTGAAAAGTGCACCTGTGACAGATGAAGCTAAAACGATAAGACTGCTTGGTACATATTACAAGCACCGAAGATTAAGAGCAACATGGGCCATGTTTTTTAATCAAATAAATGACGTGTGCAACAGCCTGAAAAATCCACTCAACATGAGCCCTATTTAAACACAGTTTTGATCCCTGGAAAGATAATAGTGGACTTTGTGTCAGGGCCCAGGATGACAGCATAGTAATTTGAAATATAGGCTGAGACAGTATTTCATATGTATGTTGTGTAAAACCAAGAATGACTTATACCATCTCAATACAGCACAGTCTAGGCTACATTTTCAGAGCAGTGAAGAAGGACCCCTATTCAGCTGCACCACATCGCCAGCGTGCCTGCCTGCAGTGATCAGTGCGGACCCAGGGAGGAGAAACAATGATGTCACTGTGAAAGCAATTATTCAGCAATGACATCACCACCTGCTGGGCATGGATGAATTTCACTGTTATGCACAAAATAGAAATGCTCTGTGTATATTTTACAAGAAAAATGATGGCAGGGTCACCTTTTACCTGACCCTGAAGACTTTCAATGGAAGAAGGTTTACACAAGCTCCCTCCATGGGCAAGAAGTTAGGACCTCCAGCAGACATGAACTCTGGGGGAGATAATACACTGTGAGAGCTACTGATGTCAAGTAGAGAAAAGATAGGTGAGTTTAGCAGCAATAGTACTAATCCTAGCTCTGGATTACATTCACTTTTCAGATCATTTGCTCACACTGTAACTCAGACATCCCCTCTTAAAAATACACATTGTGGCACTTGTTATTGTTGAAATCCATTTTTCTCTTTTAAGTGGGGAACCTTGTTGAGCAACAGTGGAACTGAGGTTAAAGAACATCATAGTGAACAATATTCTCTGGAATTCATGGGAAACAAACATCATAGGACTGTAACTAGATAAATTAGTCATGCTACAACCAAAGAGAAGGTAACCGTCCAGTATAGTGGTGCAGTATGTTGGTGCAGTATGTCCAGTGTGTGTGTTTACTCTGTTGTGACTGACCCTACCAGTCTGACAGAAGAGGCTCAAGCTAGGCTGTACGTACGTCCAGACAGCGTAGTAAACTCTGTAAAGACAAACAGGCTCCTTTCTATCGCCACTGAAGAAAAAAAAAAAGCAGGAATCTTTTTCAAAGCAAGCTGTCCCATTCTATTTGTAAACACTGACATAGCCAGTGCGCACTGAGAGGACTTCTGTTAGAAACGCCCCTCATTCAAGATGAATACCTGCACATGAGCCAATAACAGACTGAAAATTTCTTCACATAAAAGATAAATCACAGGTTAATTTGAATTCTGCAGCGGGTAATAGACTTGTGCAGAAGCCTAAAGACCGTGCACAACTCCACTGATGGCCACTAGTACCATTTCTCCCACAAGCTCACTGATTCTCCTGCAAAGGTCCAGCGGTAGGATTAGATCCTTCAGGCACTTCAAAGTAATGCACAAGAGGGACACAAGAAAAGGTTTATAAATATATGGCCCTCTTTTGCCACAGGCCTTTCCTATATGGGAGAAGGTGAATTGCCAAGGTTTGTCCAAACGCAAAGTGTCTTCTTCATGGCCACGCTCAGGACCTGAAGGGCAGGGTTCATTCAGAAACACAGTTGCCAGACTTGCGCTGTATCAGATAGTTTTAAAAAGTATCATTTCCCTTTTCTACACTTTTCAGAGACAGTTGGTGACAAATATTGAAAATAAACTGGGCCAACATACACTAATTATGTTAAAATGATGTAACGGCATTTTATGCCACTTCAATAGGAAAATCCTAAAGTAACAGCAAGTTTCATAGAAGAATAATTTTTCTAGGGTATGAAGTAACTCCAGCTTTGTTGCATAAACCTTAAATTGGTAGCACGGAAAAAACTTCATCAGTACTAGGCTTAATGAGAGAGATGATGCTTTCCTAATGCCTCTCCTATTTTCCAAGATTGTTGCCTGTCAGCCTTCCAGGTTTACAAAACTACTAGCAATTTTTGTCACTGGTAGAATGCTTTATTCCAGGTGCTTAGGCCTATTTCTCGATCACTCAGGTTTTTTTTTCTGTGTTTACTTCCACACTCAAAGTATGACATCAGTTTCAACCTTTGACATGGATAAATCAGCCACTAAATCAGTTGTTACAACTCACGCACTGGTGCCTGCAGCCTTTGATATTAAAGCCTTCCTAGACACATGGGCAGTGAAAAAATAACATATCCACTTTAAAAGAGGGAGTAAGGGAAATACTGAGGTTGCAACATTAGTCCTTATGTGCAAGGAAGTAACAAAACTGTTGTTTTCTGTGTAACTCCAATTAAGACTTTCTGTGTGCATGCATGATTATAAGTACCTGGTCACGTACTCCTTTCTTCACCATGGGAGCCCTATCTCATTTCATGTACAAAAAGAATGACAATTACCCAAAGGGTTGCTCTATGATTTCTTTTTATTGCTTTAATTCAGTCTGTGGCCCAGACCACCTTGCACAATCAGGATGGAAGAATAAATTGTTATCTTTCTTATTGGTTTATATATGGAGCTTATGACAAGTGTATGGGAGCCTCCCTCTGCAGCATGAAAAAAATAGCCTTCAGAGCACTCCAGTGAGATTAGGTGAGCATTAGTCTTGCTTTACACCTGGACACCTGGAACAAGTAATTAACTGGAGGGGTTTTTCTCTCTCCACTGCTAGAGTGGGAGCCTACATGACAAGTTAGCTTAACATTAGGTAAGATTTATTGATCTGACCAGCATCATTGTGGTAATATCTGTGATATACATAGAGAGAAGCAGCAGCTCTGCTGGGCAGCATGCAACCCTTTACAAAAGAGACAAACCCATACCTTCAAACTGTTCCCATCCTCATTCAACATACAGGTCTCAACTTTGGCAGCGAGACAAGTGTCTCCCTTACAAAGGTCTCTTCTGTACTTTAAAACCCACCAGCATCAATGATCAGGATCACTGGTCGATTAGGAGCTGATTCTCCCACTGTCTCTGCTTATAGTATTCACTGTCAAACTCTCAGAACTCTAAAATTAGTCAAATATATGTGTTAAGATGTGAAATTTCAAGTCCTAGCAAGCTGCAACACCAGTAATACCTCAGTATGTCAATCACTGGGACAGCCCTACAGATCTGCCAAGGTATTTCCTTTCATCATGGTCCTCAGTAAAGGATTTAAGCTACCTGCTTTAAATCCACTTACTTAATTTTGTAGTTTAGAGGACCATGACGTTTAGCTGCTGTCACAAACTCATTTCAAACTCTTCTGAGGTGGTCCTGGAACAACTGCATGGGGAGGATTAGTGGTAGCATTGCCACTAGCAACAGCTGCAGTAGTGCCTCCCCACTGCCTGTGCCCCACACAACCAAAGGGCAGGGGAGGGACAAAGAGGGAGAGCAGCTAAACATGGAATCCTGGATCACATATGGAATAGCCATCTCTAAGACAAGGACGACATGACAGGGGGGTTAGAACTCGATGACCCAAACCTTTCTATGATTCTATGTCCACCTCTACAACAAATGATAAAGTAATGCTTTTTTGCCAGAGGGCATGGCTTTCCAACAAGGCAGATTCTTTCAAATCCCGTGGCAGTATTTGCAATATTTTGTTGGTCAACAAGCCTGGCATTTGCATTTGTGCAGAAAAAAAAAGTCATTATCATGACTTACTCGTTCAGGTAGAGCTTTACAGATGCTGTCTTCAGTTAGTATCATTTACTTATTGGCTGAAATCCACTATTGTGCAACTCTCTGTAAAAATCATAGGTACCTCTTAGAGCATGTAAGCCTGCAGGGTAAATGGTGAGCAGACATTGTACTTGTACTTTAGACAAGAGTAAATGTCATCCCATAGGCATTAGCTCATGTTCCTTGAATGTTCAAAGCAGATGTTAACAGAACTCTCATTTTCTAACAGTCATCTTTGTATTTCAGTGAAAGAATGCAAATATTATATCCCTTTGGCTCAAAACACTAATGAACTAACAGCAGAAATACTCTTTATAATAATTCAGCACTTCTCTCCTTGCTATCATAATCCTGATTTTAAATGAGAACCATAGTCAGGTGACGCAGTCCTTTGAGATTACTCTTTCCAAGCAGAAATGAGTCATTTTTTCCTGTTGCCACTCTTATAGCTGGCACTTTCTGGAGCAGACTCACTGCAAAAGATTGGAAAACACGTGAAATGTTAACCTTCATATTTGAATGAAAGTGTTAGGCTAATAATAAGTGGTGGATAGGCTCTATTTGTTTTGTCTATTTTAGAATCAAGATAGTCATATAGGCCATGATGGTATAAATGTGTTTACAGAGCAGGAAAGGCCTCAGCAACAAAGGAAGCAAAATATAACAACTCAGGCTGTAGCTGAGTTCAATAACCCACTCAACATCAGAAAAATAATGACTTGGTTGATTTCAATGGGAGGAGGATAGGGTACAGCAGACAAAGGTCCAGCACACAGCAATGAACAAAGAGCCTACGTTGAATGAAAAATTTGACAAGTCTGGAAAATCTAACCAAGCCTTGCTGATCTCCTTCCATTGTAATTAGATGCCTGCATGTTGGAGAACCGATTGATGATAAGTACTGGTAGGAGTTGCGTGACTGCAGCAGCCGTCTTGTTGATAACTTAAAATATATACCACATAACAACTCCTTGATAATTTTCTATGCATGGCATAGATACATAGATAGATACTGCAATCCCTGGCCCAACATCTCTGCCTTGTGGAGTAGTTGTTTTGCTCATTTTCAGCCACTACAAACTGCAGCCTCTTAAACTCAGAACAAGAAAAATGCGTCTCTGCGAAATGCTGTTCTCCCTCTCTGACCTTCATGTAATTTAGCAAGTGCACTGTGACCATCAGAGCACACTTATCTTTAAACACATGAGGAATCATACTCAAGTCAATGCATCTATTCAGGTGTCCTACTTTCCCTGTGTTTATATTGCATTGGCCAGTAGTAGCAACTTTAAGCTGCAAAGTGAAAGAAAGGCTTGACATTTTCCCCGTACTCCCAATCCACCCAGGATACAAGGAACATAAATGCCTCTTAATTCCTATGATGAAAACATAAAATCTATCCTCCTGATGTGTTGGGCCAGGGGTTACCCACTGAGCCCTGCAGCAGGATAACTTTACTGCAGACAAGTTGTATTTACAGAACAGAGGAGCCTTTGAAAATCAGAAGAGTACACTGTGTATTCAAAGTGCTTCTTGTACATGAAGAGGACACCATACAGTTTTACATACAACTTCTGAGATTCTCTTTCAAGTAACCATATACAATTTTCAGCAACCAAATGTGAATTCATTCTTTTTCCTTCTGACATTTGGATCCATGAGTGTTTACTTAACAGGGATTGCTTATAAAATGGTGCAAAACCCCAAGGAAAGATATTAAACCCATGTAACCTGTAGCAAAAGGTTTTGGCAGGAAAAGAGCTACATACATAGGTGTGGATAGGTGCGGTGCAACGGACACAGAGGTGAGTGCTCCCGGTCTGAATGCAGCCATGCCAGAGAGTCATTGCACAGCGCCTGCGCAATTCCCTTCTTCCTTTGGTTGTTTTCCTTGTAAAACAAGGACAAGATAAGGCCCAAATCAAGAGAAACAGAAAAAGTGGTCATGGTTGCACAGTCCAAGAAACAAGGGAAGAATCTCCCGTAAATCTGAAAGATGAGGGAAAACTTTTCTTGTTCTTTGCAGAGGAAGGAAGAAGAGCCATATTTTTCTTCTCGCACTCTCCTACCTTCGCCTCTGAGGATTGTAACATGTTTACTCACAGTACATAGGTTCTGCAAGGGTTAGTTGGCTAATGTTTGTACAATACTTGGCTCATGGAGAACACCATGCAAGTGTTATCATTATATGGAAAAGCTTACTGCAAGTGTTACCCACAGCAAATGGGACAAACCAAAAACTTCAAGATGGGATGTGACTCATATGCCTATAATGATAGCCCTGGAGATTCTGCTACTTTCAAATACAAGCATCAGATATCAGATCAAGATTAATAATCGTAGCCCTGTTCTAAGGAAGACAGAAATGCGGAGTGACTCGTGTGTGAAAGAACAGAGGAATCAAGAGTCAGCACTGTTATAGATGTCCCCAAAATAATCGAAAATCACTATGACTTTGCAATCGCTTTCCACCAAGCATAAACAATTCACAGAGTTAAAACAAATGTTACATAAACAAACAAATGTTGAGATTTTTTTTTAAGATATAATGATGGGTTGTTCACAAACACATTCAGACTTCGCTAGAGGATACTGGCTGAGAATATAAAATATGCTGCTTATTTACATAAAGAGACATTTTTAGCTTGAATTTTAAACCCATTCAAGCCAATGACAGCTGCCAATTTTAGAAACAATCTAGTCAGGCCTACCAGAGAAGCAAACATTGGCTTGCCTGGGATATCAAGTAACAATCAAGAGCTCAAATACACAAGCATTACCATAGAATAAGAATTTAATATGCATCTGCTGAGCTCCTGTAACTCTCCATTAACATATACATTGCCATTGCAGGCAGAAAAGGAAAGTTAATTTGAGTTAACTCAAGAAGCTATGCTTATATAAATCACATCCTGTTTTGCAGGGGAAATATAAAGCACACGTGAATTGCCATTATGTATCAGCTGTTCTATGAAGATCTGCCACCCTGTGATAACCTAGTTTGCTATGTCCTCTCTGAAAATAGCACATCTGAGTTTAATTTGGTGTAAAATCTCTCTTCAGCTTCTTCGCCTCTGCTCAAATACACTTATTTTTTATAAACATAAAACGTATTCCAATATAAAATATAAAGGTAAGTTTGGAGGAGTTGTGATTAGCTCTGTAAGCAGTAATCAGAACCTACCAACTGTACAGGATATTGTAGCAAGTGCATCTTTATATTTTACAACAATGAAAGAAATATCACCTTTGTGGTCCTTTATGGAAAACCTGAGCCTGTCGTTCAGTGCCCCCACATCCCCACTAGGAAGTAAGACATTGAAAATAAGAAACAAATTTGTTCATTTTGATCACTGCCATTGTCTACTCCTGCTTCAGGATAAATGGAGAATTGCAAGGAACCCTATAACTTTTCCAGCATGGAGCAGTTTGAGTGACTTGTTATACTACTCTTCAACAATACCAATATAATTTTTTTTAGTTTGTGAGTCTGTCTCTCAGCATCTAACCATTCTTGAAAAGTATGAAATAAGAAATCTTGTTACTGCAGCTATTCAGGCTGTCCATCAATGCTCTCAGGTCTACTAGGAGCACTTCAGAAGCCACAACCAGTTGGCAAGATAGCATATGCTAAAATCTGTTTTTTGTATGGTATCCTCTATGAATGAGACTCATCTCACATGCTTTAGGCACCTCTTTATTGTCAGGCAATTGTCTGGGCTCCATTTTCAGACAGAATATTGAGACAAAAGTCTCCAAAATGTAATTTGGCTCTCTTCAGTGATGATAGATGGGGCCAGGAAACCGGCATAGACTAAACATGAACACAAACTGAACATGAATAGGTGAGCCAGCTGATGATAGTGTAGTTAAAACTTTCCTGACACAAAATTATCCAAACAATTGTCTCTGCGTAGAAGTGTGAGTTAATATTTTGAGGCCATTGTCTTATTCAATCAGGTCAACTCGCCATAAAGTGACACCCACCCAAGAAGAAATCCTGAAGACAACATATACATCTGGTGAAGATGGAGGCAGTTCTTCCAATAACGAAGAAATCCAGTACAGTATTTTTCAGAAATGTGTAGAGAAGGTGACCCAGCACTGTATCATCAGGCAATATTGGCAACTTTGAGATCCTGTGGTACTGGGAGTGATTTACCAATTACTGTGTCGGACTAGGAGAAGGAAGGATAAACATAAGTGTATGTGCATGCACACATGTGTAACAGTCACATTTGCCCTCTCCCATCATCCTGTCCTCATTTTAGCTGCTCTGAAAATCCCAGAACAGGTTGGGTTTTTTTCCTTTGTGGCATGGGAACGAGTGGTGACGAGTGGTCACTCAGTGACGAGTGGTGTTCCTCAGGGGTCAGTGCTGGGCCCAGTCCTCTTCAATATATTCGTCAACGACTTGGATGAGGGGATAGAGAGCACCCTCAGCAAGTTTGCTGATGACACAAAGCTGGGGGGGGTGGCTGA
>VYZM01015025.1:286417-314933 GCA_013398915.1 Dromas ardeola | reverse complement strand
AGAAGAGCTTCCTCAGACGGGCGTGGAGGCAGGCCTATACTCATACAGCTAATTTTGTACTCAAGGTCCCGTGAAACTTCCCCACGGTAAAAAAGACTCCATTGTGTGCACCACTATAGGGGACCAGGTTATACTTTGGAGTACAACAGCTATCCCTCTGCTGTGAGGGTCTGTGCAGTTATGCTTAACAATGACATATATTGGGAGCTTTCATGTAAACTTGAATTAACTAGGAGCAACTATAGCATTTGCTGTTTTATACACGCACAGGCACACAGGATTATTTATAATCAAGATGATTACTACCAATCTGAGAGCATCTTGCTGTATAACATGGTGCCATAAAATGTGTATGACACCCAGGCTCTAGATGTAACTCACATACTTAGTGGAATAGAATTTTATTCTTTTAAGCCTAAATCAAAAAAAGCACATAAGATGTGCAAAATATTTCATTCAAATGACATTACTTTTACACTTCAGGGTAAGCACTAATTTCAGTGCCATGCCACACCAGAGCCATAACACTTATTGTTGCACGCCATTAGTCCCAATGGGGTCAAAGGGAAACACAGAAAATACCTTTCAATAACTTCACAGGAAGTTTGATATCTGCCTATAATAAAGTTTCCTCAAGTTTGCCCAAACTCAGACTACCAATAAAGCAGATGAAAAAACAATATAGACTATAAAATATGCAACAACAAAAGGAAGTATACTAAGTCAAGTAATTAATACAAAACTTAGTTATTTAAATAAATCAATGACTACTTAGAGATAGGCGCTTATGTGGATAGACATTTTTTCAACACTATAAAGATTAGTTAATTGGTGTAAAGAAAGGATAACACAGACCTTTACCAGGTTTTCCCTTTTGGCAGCTAGATTATACAAGAAGAAATTCCTTTCTTCTAGCAGTGAAAGTAAATGTAAAGGCAACTCTTGAACGGATTTTCCCTTAAGGCTCATTAAATAAGAACAATACTCAGGACAGATGCTAAAGTACGTCCACAACTTCTATGCTTGTCCTTTGTTCTAGCGATGTGCATAGTAGAGGCACATATCAGACAATTGGCTGTACAATATTCTCTTTCATATTGCAAGTAAGTGCAGTAAACTGATATAATACGTGCATCACTAATTCACACTAATGGCTGGCAGATGAATTGAGAACTACCATAGATTGAAAACTGATGAATAATCAAACAAAGACAAGGAATAAGCAACCATAAATCTTCACATAATACACTTTGTTCATTAATGCTGGTAGCCATCCTTAAGTTCTTTTAGCTATGTTAATAATTCAGAGGATTGTCCTGGTAAATGAAGTGTAGTAATTCTTGTACCAAATCCCACAGCCCAAATAATAAGACTTCACTACAACATCTCACTTATATATTTTTCCAAGACATAACAGAGACTGCCAGATTCCTGCTGAGCATCATAAAATGTGCAGATAACAAGGTAGTGCTTCACTTGCATTTTAAAAACATTTCTCCTTTTATTCCCTACCCGAGTTATGAGAAAACCAGTTGCTCCAACTCATGTCCAGAATAACACTGTCCTCTCAAACCCGAATAGGTGAGCCCAGAGCCTAAACCTGGTAGGAGCTTTTGCAATTTATAAAACATAAAATAAAAAATAAAATAAAAAATAAAAAGGTCAAGCAGGTCTATCATACATGTATTTGCAGCAGCGTGCTTTGGAAATGTGCTGTGCTACTGATCTTTGAAAGGTTTGAGTTTGGCTTTTTAATCACACACTGAAGAATCATTTGTTTTCTGTCTGAGGTTTTCACATTGCCCCACTGTACACAAACAAGGTCTTTCTCTTACGTTCTTAAGTATTCATTTTTTAATCTTTCCACCTATCATCTCATAAACTCCGTGCTCTGCCTCTTGCTAGCCTGAACTGTCTTTTGGCATTATTAAAAACAGTGAAGATTTAAATTGATTTTTCAGAAGATAATAGGTTTGAGTTGACATTCATAAAATAGGGCTTCCACCTTTGATCACAAATACTAAAGAAAAAAAGATTGTTCTAGGTTTTGCAATCTTATTCTTAAGGCAAATACCAGTTGCATCTCAGCACTTTCCACAGTAAACAAGTGTTGAAAATGCCTATGTGCAAACATTCACATAATTATGTTGAGGATGATAAAATATAAATAGAAAACTCTTTTACGGGTCTAAATTCTTATCTTGCTAAGCAAGAATTTTATTAAGAGAGTTTCCTGAGTAGTTCTATAAGACCAGAGATTCTCCTGGCTTGTTTAGGTTATTTAACTTGCAGTCCTTTTTACTGCTGTATTATTCCTTCTCCTTAACTGTTAAAAGAGGATAAAACAAATGTTTTAGTGTTTGTGAGGCTTGAGGTCTTGGAAAGCCCTTTTTTGGATTTTTTTTTATTTTTTTATGGATTTTTAGAACACCCAAGTTGCCTTTTTTCATTCAGACCCTGTTTAGCCATCTGTTGAGTTACAGCTAGATACAGCGTTTATCCAGAAACCCACCATTAAAATTGAAACCAGGTGAGAAGCAACTAGCCTAGACGAAGAGCCCCCTGTTTACAAAGGCTGTTTCCTGGCGAGTGACTGCTTTCCAGTCTGTGTCCTGGTGCATCCCATCCCTAGGCATTTTGTAGAAGGATGGGATATCCAGAGCACATTTCTTCTCCCATCGTTTCATATCACCTCCTCCACCAGCATCCTGACACCTTGGTACTTGCAGTCTCTATTGTGGTGAAGGAGTTAACATATGGGTGTGATGTGATTGCAGATTATGTAGAAAGAGGAGGTGAAAATGTATGTCATCTGTTATCTGTATCTCTGTCCTCAAAAGCCAAAAGAGGCTGCACAGGGTATCCTGCACTTCCAATTTTCTTGCATATTGGATTAAGAGACATAGCAGCTGGAATAACACCTAAACCTACAGCACACACTATGGGCCCATCTCTTCTGGTCACCAGACCAAGGAAACCTTAGTTTGAGTGGAAGTTGTTTGGTGGAAGAACTTGTCTACCAAAAGCACATCTTGTCTTTGACAGTCTTTCTATGTCAGCCAAAGTTGCCATATAATTAAAAGTTCAAGCAATTTCTTCCCTGCCTAAAAATAATCTGATATTCCTACCTTCTGGGAAAACTAGTTCTGCTGGAAGCTTGCACTGTAAAACTATTTTCTGAATTAGCTCTCCAAAGTTTTGAACTGAATAAATTATTGTTATCCACAGTAAACATTTAACATATATTGCTATTTGCCAGCATAATTAATTTAATCCCCTTCACTCATGCTCTCCTCTTCTGTCAGCCTTCCACAAACTTGAAGACAGTACAAAGTGCCATGAGAATACTTCTGCCTGCGAGAACAGCGAAGAAATTCTCAAGAACAATCCCTGTGTCTGAGACTACTAATTTAATGTTTTCACTAAAGCAAGAGAAATGACAAATAACAATTATCAATATGGATGAGGTACTTAACAGCATGCAGTGAACAGTGTAGGTGGGGTTTAGACAGAAAAGGTCTAGGGTATCATTCATCTCATCCTAAGGTAGAGATTTCAAATAGATTTAAAACACCAGAATCCTTCCCCAGGAAGTATGCAGCTGTCTTTGCTGACTACAAAAAGTCCCAGGTGAATGGTACAGATGCAGATGTCTATATTGGATTTGTCTGAAGTTAGGTAAGGGAAATCCCACCCTGAGGGCTTACATGACTTTTAGATAAAATAATTTCATGATCTCTGTTAGAGGAAATTATAAAACTAAAGAAAATATTGTCACTCAGAGCTCTAAGGACCACAATTATTTGGAAAATTTCCAGGATTCATTTAAATTATCATGATCTAAACCATGCTATAAAATCACAGCCCCTCTGACCCTTACCTGTTGCTCAGGGACTGAAAGTTTCCTGTTCCCACACCCTTCCTTCACTGCTTATGTTTCCAGGAGGAGTAAAATCCTCTCAGATATCCCTCTGCAACAAACATTTGTTTCCAAAACAGTGCTCACTGTCCTCTTTCCCTTCTGCCAAGGGGCTCCCTTCCTCTCCAAGATTATCTTCTTTCCACTCTCCAACCTCTTATTCACTGGGCTGCTTTTTAACAAATTTTCTGTCCCTTATCAGTCTCTGCTTGCCCTCCTGCTTTTTCTCACGTATTTCCATAATTATTTGGAGCTACAGGTTACAAGAAAGCCTTTAAGTGCTTCGAGTTTTGTGGATTTCAAACTTCTTGGGCACTACAGCTTTTAAAAAACAGGCAAAGTTATGTGCCTTGCGAGCTGGTCTTTCCTCCCTCCATTAGTGTCCACATTGAGCAACTGTTGTCTAAATACAACAGGATTGCAAACTTATAAAATGCCAGCCGCTAACTGCAGGCTTGAGAAAGCTGAGGCCCAAGATGCTTGATACCCAACATTTTCTTCTAGTTGGTCACAGTTTGGACAGGGGACCCACCTTAAAAAAAAAAGTGCTCATTCTTTCACATGCCATAGGTCATACTGCAGTTGTTTTTAACAGCTTCCCCTAGCAAAACCCAAAATATATCTTTCAAAGTCTTCTTCCATAAATTAAAATGTACACTGTGACTGAATACGAAATGGGCTCTAAAACTGATGCTGTGATGAATTTTTTTTCTTATCTTAGGCCTTGGTACCTGTGGGTACCAAACATTTAAATACCAAGCTGATGAAATCCCTGGTTGGAGTCTTTTCATGTCAGCTCCGCTGTAAATATTAGGCTTTTGCTGATGCTAAATAGTCTAAACCCTGAGTCAGCTATCAAAACTCCACAGCTCACAAGGAATCAGGCTGTGCTTAGTATCTCAACATTCACATCTGAATTGACTTACAGCTCACATTAAGTAAATATATTCTTAGCTTTGCCCATCAAACTCTGTTAAGAGGCATGGAAGCAAGGATGAAACCTGTGGAGTAACTTTAGCTTTGTTCATCATCTGACTTATTTACTGTTGCTAGGTAAAGTAATTTTCTGAAAGACTGAGTGAAAAATCACCCCTCACAAACTGAAGGCAAAATGCATGCATAAAAATGCAAAGGGACAGGATGAGTCAGGGTGCCAGTGTGAAAATCTTTTGCAGCTGTGCCAGAAATGTATAACATTGTTCCCAGACCAACGGAGACTTTAAGTTAATGCCAGTTCTTCGAATTGTGCTATAAAGGATGTTGGCAGTTTTGGTTCAACCATCACAGAAAAAGGCCTCCACATCAGCGAGGTCACCACTCTGTTTAAGATTAACAGCCAGGTTACCTGCAGTTAGTAAGAGGGAAAAAGGCTGAAACTGAGGTAGTAAACAACTTAACAACTTACCCCTGCAAACACAAATGGTTCCTCCAAGTAACAACTGCCAGGGAAGCACAGAAAGGCTGTATTTTTGCTCTTAATGCTTTATGTGCCCTGAAGACCAAAAAAAAAAAGAAAAGGGGTAGGGGTGGGGAAGGCATGGATCTGGGACTTATGCACCCAAACAGGCTCACAATTATGACATTCCCAGCTGAAGCTGAAAAACAGACAAGAATTAGCACACCAACCTTTCACTTATACATTCGCATCAAGCTTGAGGAAAAGCACCAAGAAGAAAAAAAAGTCTTGCCTGTAGTCAAGATAATGAATTCTATCATGCATCTTTCATTTACATTTGGTGATACGAAGTTTAAAAAATACATCATCTTCAATTATTCTGCAGGCAATATGGACACATAGAAATCCTACTCCCACACAACTCATTTGTGAGGCCAGCAATATTTATGACTAAAAAACCTTAGTAGAATTTAAACAAACATACGCATTTCTGGATGAAACTTTACATCTATTTTTATTTTCTGATAATTTAACCTCAACAGTAACAAGAAAAGAATCAATGTGCTGAGTCCTCAGCTGTTGAAGATTAAGACCATGGACATAAGGCAATTTGAATGACCTAAGCACGTGGCTCAGAGAGGTAATCGCTTCAAATGAAGAGCCACTTCATACTTGTGAGATAGAGCCAGGTAGAGTCTACTGAAATGAGGCATCTGTATTTTGAAAAATCAAACTTCTTGTTACTAAAGAGAGCATTGCCCTTTCCAGGTCAAGAATTTTGTAGCATTAAGTTCAAGTACTTTTTCTTTTGCCACCTTAGTAGCTTCTGTGAATCCATTAAAGCAGGAAAAAACTACCACTGCAGTATGAAAAGACCCCGCTTAGACTTTCACCCTTCTTAGGGAAGAAAAAAATCAGTCACGGATCCAAAGACATTCTTTACTAGTAGAAGCATTCTATTTTTGTTTCTAAAAAAGCTTTCTATATTGTCTGTATACCCTGAGATATAAAGAAAAATCACCACATGTTCTTGTTTTCCTCGACATATAAAATGACATATTGAGATTTTCTTAACAAGGGCAGTTATAACTCAGGATATATTCAGGTCCACTCTTCCCTGCTCATTGCTCTGTGTCCTCTGAAAGAATTGCAGAGGTCTGATATTTGCAGGTTTTACTACAGAAGAGCCAAAATCAACAGCTACTTCTTCCACTCTTGAATTATAGTGCAATTGTCATTTACTCTGCTTTGAAGCAGATGTCCCCCATTTGAGGATATGAATTGGATCTGTAGGAAAAGGACTAACTATGGAAGCAAAAGGTGACCTGCCCAACTTCAAATAAGCAACTTCAAAAAGGTTGCCAGCAATTATAACTGGCCATCTTTTCAGTAAACTCTTATGCCAGTCATTGTCTGTCTACCTAGTCTAAAAGGACCTTGTGCACAAAAGCAGAGAAGCAAACCACTTCCCAACAGCTCGCAAAATATTAATAAAATCAAAACAGGTGATCAGCCTAGTATCCAGACTCACAGTGCTCAGCAGACCCAAGGCATGTACCTCTCATTTCCCCTCCTCCCCACTCCATTAATTCCCTTTACCCACAGGTATCTACAAGTGACCCATAATTTGACTAAAATTAATTAATTAATTAATTAACCACCAAAAATCTCATCCCAATATGCTTTCCCATTATTTATTTTTTAGCTACATCTAAGGTTTTTGTTCTCAGTAGCATGCAGGAGCAAGGAAAGCAAGTCAGATTCTTTGTCAGAATCTCACTCATAAGCCTCATACATGAAAGCATAAACTGATGTGCACTGTTCGAGTCTCTTTTAGCAAGGAAATCTGTTCCCTTGCAAATGAAAATGCTGAACGGATATTAACCATGACTCTTTCTATTAAATATTTAGAGCTGTGCTATTTATCACTGCATAAAGTCCCTGCGCGGTTAAGGTCTAGTTCATAAAACCTAACTTTTCTGTACTTCAGATTAGCCTAATAATATATGTACATTTATGGTAAAGATTTTTTATGTATATAGCAGAAACAAAATTTACATTACAAGTTTGAATAAATATGGAAAGTGGTGTGTAGGTCTTCCCTATTGTATTTATCTGGAGGTAAGCTTGTACAAACATACTTGCATGCATGGAAAAAAATGAGTAAGCCCATTAACATGTTGGATGTCCGGCTTCTCTACTAATCTTGTGTTTACATAATCTTCATGTGTTTACCCCATGCTCTGCTCAAATTAAATAAATATGTGGAAATACATAGATGTTCCGTATTTTCATCCCTTTGGTGACCCAGTCAGTCACTTTCATTCTGTTACTAATAAATATCTGCACATTGTCAGCGCAACAGGCAAAATGCTTGGAATGGTTTGCATAATGGTGTTGTTGAAGATGCCACTGAGCAATAGCCATTGTGCTTTGGTTGATTGGCAGCCAGTATTTGCTGATGACAAACACAGGATGTATATGACAAAACCTGACATGTGTGGTTTTTAAGAATAACAGCAGAGTTGCACATCAGAACTGTGTTTCTGATCAGAATATAGAAAAATACATAAGTGAAAATTAAGTATATAGCTATACATAACTGCTCAATATCCTTCTGTCCAGAATTCTGACTAGTTAAAGAAAATCCTTTGAAAATACAGGTTTCCAAATTCTAGTCCAATACACCATGGGAAAATTCTGTTTAGAAAAACAACAGAAAAAACTCATGAGGCATGTTTTTTAAAGTGTAAAGAGCAAGATAACAAGTGTACCCAGCATAAACTGTAGGAGTATCTGTGTACATTAATTATTTGTTTACTGAAGGACATGAAGTAGAATACAATGCTGCAAATTACAGCACCTAGCATAAGCACCATGAAGGCCAAGATACTTTCACACAACTTCTTTCCGATTATGAACTTCAAACTTTGTCACTTCTGTATAAAATAATGCCGACTGTATTTTACATAATGTTATGTGTCAGGGATGATACTCAGTAGACACATCATTAAAATGAATGGATAAAAATTAAAAACTGCAAAGACCATAGGAGGAAGGGAGGGAAGCAAGGAAGGAGACTAGGAAGCTATGTTTCAGGAATGATGCTCAAAAGACTTTCTGTTTCTGTCAATCTTTCATGGTTTCAAAGAATACTGAATCACGTTCCTAAGAGATGTGTGTATTGTAAAATCTGTAGAGATATTTTTATAGGCATACTGAAAAGTATTATTAGTTTACATTCTAATCTTTACTAAGTATTTTAGTAATACAATCTAATGAATAACAGAAACGGCTGTGTTTTCACACCATAATTGCATTACGTGTAATTCACCCCTGTTGTCTCCTTACCAGATGGTGTACTGGTAGAATGTAGTGGATATATAAATGATGGATTTGGACCGAAATAAAATCAACCTTCCCTTGTGAAATGCATTTTAAATTCCATTACTGATTTCAAGACAAAACTCTGAAATGTAAAAGATGGAAAATCAGCAGAGGGAAATAACAAAGGAGTGCTATAGTGCCATACAAATGAATCATTGCAATTCATGCTCTTCATAGACTATACTTTTCTGCATGCTCAGCTCTCACTGATGTAGTGAGAGTGGGAGACATAAAATTATTATTTATGAAATTTGTGGAGGACGCAACGAATAGTAAATAACATTGAGAACTGATCAGTTATACAAAGCAATCTGAATTACAATTTAAGCTGAACATACTGAAGTATTATGCAGGTAAAGAGTGGGAAAAGCAAAGTTACAGGAGCAACTCTTGTAATATTCTGCTAGTAAAACTCATAAGACCTTGAGAATAGATGCTGGAGTCTTGACTGGCAGAGTTTACGCAACAGTCTCAAAGGCACAGGAGTCACATAGGTCAACAAAAACATATGTTAACACGATGTTTGTGTTTCCACAGGGAGAAGTAGCAAGAAGATGATTTTACAACGGCAGTGGTAAGAGTGATATGGGTTTGTTATGATCAGCTCCATGGTCCATATTCCAGAAAGAAAAAATGAAAAATGGGAGAGAGCTACAGGAAAAATAAATACTCCCAATGGCTGGAGAAGCCACTGTACAGTTTGAGAGATGGGGATTTGACCAAATGAGACAGTTACTGAGGGGAATAGAATAGAATAGAATAGAATAGAATAGAATAGAACAGAACAGAACAGAACAGAACAGAACAGAACAGAACAGAACAGTACAGTTGGAAGGGACTTAAAATGATCATCTAGTTCAACTGCCTGACCAATTAATGGCTGACCAAGTTAAAGCATGTTATTAAGAGCATTGTCTAAATGCCTCCTAAACACTGACAGGCGTGGGGCATCGACCACCTCTATAGGAAGCCTGTTCCAGTGTTTGACCACCCTCACAGTAAAGAAATGTTTCCTAATGTCAAGTCTGAACCTCCCCTCATGCAGCTTTGAACTTTTCCCATGTGTCCTGTCACTGGATACCAAGAAGAGAGATCAGTACCTCCCTCCCCACTTCCCCTCCTCAGACCTGTAGAGAGCAATGAGGTTGCCCCTCAGCCCCTTTTTCTCCCAACTAAACAAGCCCAAAGTCCTCAGCTGCTCCTCATAGGACATTCCTTCCAGCCCTTTCACCAGATTTGTTGCCCTCCTCTGGATGCATTCAAGGACCTTCACACCCTTCTTAAATTGTGGAACTGCACGCAGCGCTCCAGGTGAGGCTGCACCAATGCTGAATACAGCGGGATAATTAATCACCTCTTTTGACCCGCTGGTTATGCTGTGTTGGATGCATCAATATAGCATGGTGACCCAGCAACTGTTTCTAAAGATTTTGAAAATGAGAAAATAAATGATAATGAAGCAAATATCAGTCTAGTGGAAATGGCTCTTATGAATGATGGATAAATAAATTCACATCAGATTTGAGACACTTATTTTTAGAGGAAGTGTGATTAATCATGTATGAAAAATACCATGATGCCTTCCACTCACAAGAAGATGAGGGAGGTTATTTGGAATATATGCTTTAATCAAAGATTCAAAACCTGGGCAAAATTCTTTAATAAAAGTTTGGAAGGATGCAACATTAGATTTTTGAGTGATCTTTCTAAACCTTAAAATCTCAACATGGTGTTCGTGGACCAAAGGTAGCTGACATAATGCTCTTATAGAGAGAGAAATCAAGGCAAAGATGCTACTTTTTAAGTAAATAGACTATGTTAAATTTTGCCTTCCCATAACAGCACAGATAGCAAATGTATGGGGTTTCCCTATTTTATTTTCTGATCTTTAAGATCCATTTTTTCAGTAAAAGAAAATATTAGGGACAATCTCTATGGCTTTTTCTCCCTCAGTTATTATTCATACAATCACCTCCAGTGAAATCAATTTAATCTTAACGACAATTGGTATTCACTACTGAAGCTGGGGTGTTTATGGGAATAAGGATTTTTAGTAGGATCCCTAACTCCTTAAGAGCAACAAAGGACTGGAGGATTTGGCTGTTAATCCTGGGAAAATGACAGCCATAAAAAATGTTGACTCATCTCACCAATAGATCTATAAAACCACCATTAAGCTGCTATCACTAGGAACAACACTGTGTGGGTTGTGCATGTGCAAATGAGCACAAAATCACAGCTGGTATTTCTAATCCTGTCCAAGCCAAGAGATATATGATCTCAGAAGTATCTGAGATAATTACACAAACTAAATCAAACCCAAATACTGAATTCCCAAGTGAAAAAATCTTTAATATGTGTCATATATAACTATTGAACCATTTACTTTCCATCTGTGTACTCTCTAATTTTTCTTGTCACATATTCTAATTATGAATAATGCTCATAAACAAACACGTGTTTACACCTCTTCCATCCACCACTCCAAACCCTGCTGAGAGAGTACACAAACTTGCTACTCTGGCATCCTGTCTAGAGCAATCACATAATAACTCAACTTGAAACTTCATCAGGCATTAAAACAGAAAATGACTCTGTATTACAAAAAACATTGCCAAAAACTATTTTGTATGAGCAGAGTGGATGCTACACAAGAAATTGCTTTTCAAATAAATGCTCTTTCTTTCACTGATTTGTCACCATATGAGGAAAAGCATCACTTTTCTCACATACTGCATTTCAAGACCAACTCCATTCAGACAGCATGCAATGGCTATAATTACAGCTTTAAATCCAGACTGGAGCTAGTCTTGTTACAGTGAACGTAATCCACAAGAATTTTGACAATAGTGACAGTGAGAAAACCTCTTTTCTAATGTAACTATCCCTATTGCAGTATTTCATCTTTCCACAATGCAGAATGCAGAGCTTTTTCAGCGCAAGAGGGGCTTGGAGATTTCTATAAAGCCTTATGTATATGAGAAGAGGAATTCAAGGCTGCAGAGATGGAAGAAAAGGGTAAAAAGTTGTGGCAGTGTGTACCAATTCAATTGCTAGAGCTCTGTTTATTTTAAATGCAATCCTGCGAGCAATTGACTCATGAGTAGCTCTCATGTTATATGCAAAAAGTAATTAACAGAAAAATCAGGCTGAACATAAATTCTTCCATAATTCAAGTTGTGAAAATATCGATCTCGATGCAGAGTAGAATTAATACAAATACTATATATCTGTCATCCAATGCCTTTAAAACTTTTGGGTTTAGTATATTTTTAGAATCATATACCTGTTCTATGAAGATATATATATAATAGTATGGGGCATAGATTCTGCAAATACCTTTGAAATATCAACTGTGATATCTGTGCTACACACATAGTCTAGAAGTACCACTGCATATTATACACCTATACCTACATATAGGTTTGTAAAAACAAATGCATCATTTTGTCTTGTCTTCTCCAAGTCATAGTCAGAAGATGTGCAATCACAGAGTGAACTAAAGCCTAACCTCCAAGTGACTGCCTCCAGCTCCTGCTTAATCGGTATTAGCCACAGTCAGGGCACAGTTTTACCCTGATATATTCATACAGGTCTCCTAAAAGCATTAGGAGTCACTAAGCTCGGGTGACTGGCCATAGGACTTTACTTGTAACTAAACCTGAGAACTGAAATTATTCCATGGGTTAGAATGCTAACATTTTTCTCTCCATGTGTGTTCTACTAGGCAGGGAGAAGTCTCTTGTTTAGCACCTCTAAATAAAGATGCTGAATAAGTGACAGTTTATTTATGAAATACTGTATCATTTGGTATAACTACAGCTGGCACAAAAATCCCTTAAACATATGTGATTGTTTGCAAACGTGTCCAGTGAAGGTGAAAACAATAATATGTTTTTTCTTTAACCTTTTGCACCTGAAAATGTTGGATATAAATCACTAAGGTTTACAAGTTACATTTTTTCAAATACTCTGCTTAAAATACGTGTAGAAAATCTGCATTGTATTATAAGCACACACATAAGCAGTTTTCATTGTATTGCCTGTTCTGTAAGTGGGAGTTGTTCATACAAGTGCTTAAGATGCATTTCCATAAAGCAGCAGGGCTCCATCTCTGTGGTTACTTAAAAAGTGGCTTTAGGGCTGAGCTGAAAGGCAAACTGGTAAATCACAAATAAACCATTTGCCTTTAGAAATGCATTCAGAGACAAGTTAAGTGCAAACCGCTTAGGAAGGATGAGAGGCAAACTCTGCCCAGTGCTGGGGCAGGACACCCAAATGTGTTCACGCCTGCAGAGTAGACGAGCTCCACTCTGCTTTGCTTAACCCAGTTATCTGCCGTGTATCCCATCTGCTGTCCCAACTTTGTCACATACAAGCCTGACACCAAGCAAATAAGAGGGTTGGTGTCCCTCCCGCATGGCTGCTAGAATCACCTGCTGGCAGAGGAGATGGGATTTGTCAACAGCTTGAGCCTATGTAGACTACCTGCCTGACAAAGTCTGGCTGACCTGGGTCTGAGAGGGTTCATCAGCCACACTTTAGGCTGCAGCACTGGGTACAGAGACTTTCTTCTGACTGAGCAGTGCCTTTGCAAAAGATACGATTTTCCCATGGTCACATATCAAACGAGTGACGGAGCTGGAAACAGAATCCAGGAGTCCCAGATCAAAGTATTCAAATCTACAACTAATAGAGGCAGAAAACCACAACGGGAGGATGAGGGTGCCTCTTTAGGCCTTCAGGGAAAGAGTCTTGCTGACAAGGAGCAGTATTTCACTATTCGGTGTGAGAGTTTGATTTCTAAACGAACAGACACTCTGAGAAATTATTACTTAAGACTCCCTCAATATTTGCATGTCTTCTTTCTCCACGTCCCCAGCAGTTCAGCACGTCATTAGAGCACTGCTGATTTTAATGACTGGTTGCCAGAAAATGGTACAACTAGGAGAGAATGGGGAGCTGGGTGCGCTGAGTAAGCTACTGTCATTTACTCACAGGGTGGGCATGGAGTCAGAAGCACACAAGGTGCGCAAGTTCGGGCTGTCTTCTTCCCTTCCTCTTCCAAGTCAGTGCTTTGTTTTTAACATTATTCGGACACCTCAAGTCTCAGCAGTAAGTCTGAAACAGAAAAGAGTCAGCATTTCCAGGGTGAAAAGCCAAAATCCATGTAGGGAACAAAATGTCTTCCACTGAAATTAAAATGATGCTGTAAACGACAGCAGCAGTAAATCAGAGTGGGAAGAACTTAAAGCTGGTTTCAAACCTATGAAGTTTCATAGAAAATCAAAGATCTAACTACTTGTATAAACCGGAGGTGTGGATTTTATATATTTATACATCAGTATGCAAGTGCACAATGCGATTACAATTTTATGCATATTAACATTTAATAAATTGTGTTACTTAGTTTATGTATATAAACCATATTGTACTATAGTACCGTATTGTCATGACATCCCTATATTAAGCAGCTCTTCCTTTCTCTACCATGAATGGAGACATAAAGTACAGATGAACTACTGAACCCATTTTACTGCAGAGTGCATCATGACGTCTGAGTTAGAGGGGAAAAAAAACTTATGACAGTCAAGACCCAGTGGCCTGAGAAGCTTCCCCCATCAACAAGCAAGAGAGCACTTCAGAGATGATAAAATACTTCCTAAATCTTCCAAGAAATAGATAAGAAAATGAGCAAGGTCATAAATCCTTAATATTTAACTCATCTCAATCCCACTGAAGAAACACTTTTTCAAAGAGAGTTAAATATAGCCAACCAGTAAAATGAATCAATATAAGCCATAAAAGAGATGACCATGCAGGGGGTGAGGAGAAATTCTGACAGTTCATGAAAAAAGAACCAGAGCAAAGTGAGAACTGCAAAGTTCTGCTGATCTCCCCAGGCAAGTGAGATCGTCCCTTGCAACAGATGACACAGTTTTTTATCTCCAGATAATTAGGAGAGTTAATATATTTCTATCAATAAATGTGGGTTGAAAAATAAACTTCATAAATTGACAATCAGTCTTTTTTTCCTACTGAGTGCTATCAAAGTTGTCTTGTGTGATACAAAGGACACCACAGAGCACGTCATCCAATTGTATCCAAACATTCCTTCCAAACATTAGTATCAGCCATTAACGTTCACTCATTGGATCACTGAGGTCAGGACTGAGGATTTATAATCTAGCAAATTTACACCTGTCTCCCTGCAGAGTCAGGACTGCAGAGGCGACTCTAATCAGAAGGGTTTCCTATGGAACCACAGAACCTTTTACAAAGTCATTAGGCCCAATTAAAATTCAACTCAAACTGTACAGTTGGCCTGTCCACAGACCAAGCTAAGTTTCCTAGTCATCTGGAGGTAAACTAAGGCTACCTGAACAAATTTCAATCAATACTGGTTTTCATCAGGTAATTTGGGGTTCAGCTAAGCAATTTTCATTAAAATGATGTGCTGCAAACAGAAAAGAATCTGCCTTTGTCAAAAGCTGACTACCACAGAATTTTTCATTTTTCCAGGAAAGGAGAACAACTTGAAAATTTTGTCATGAAAATCCAGTTGTTCCAGTATTCTTATGCCCCTGTTCTGGGGCATGAGAAACCTCTGGGCTGGGCCACTGAAACCTCCCAAGCCATGCCACAGGCCCAGGATGCGCAGCAAGGGCACAGTAAAAAAACTGTGGTGCACCAGAGAATGAGTATAGAGGTCTATTAGCTCAACCACAGAATGGTGGTGACAGGAGACTTCTAAACGGTTACATGTACAAATGTTACAAATACGTCTTACGTACAAATAGTATGTGTTATGTACAAATACCTCTCTTTCCAGCCAAAGTTTTTACACAGGAAAAATACCACCTCCTCAATAAATCTTATGAATGAGTAAAGAAAGACAATCAAAGACACAAGACACGCGGTTGAGGCATAAGAGTGCAAAATTCTCTCTCGAAAACACCAGTACTCTCAAAGGACCTGATCCAAACTTACAACATCAATGAGACTCTTTCTATTAACACCAACTGATTTTCTATTTCATCCACCACAGCAAGATGGAAATTCTATTCCTTTAAAAAAAAGTGTGGATTAAAGAGCATTTCCAGTGAAGGAGCCCTCATACTGTCATATTAGAGAAGTTGTACTTCTGCTATTCAACCCGAAATCCTGATAGTTCAGCTCAATGTAGTGTATTTCACTCCATGCTAAGTTCTTTAAACATTTTGATGGACAGAGGGGAGCGCAGAAGCCGCAAAAGTGGTAGTTCCATCTTTGCTTGAAAACTAACTATTTGCTTTTTCATGTTTGAGCTGCAGTAGACGGAAAGTAATTTAGACCCCGGCAAATCAGGAAGAATCCACCAAATTACTGGCAGCTTAAACTGCAGAATCCTAGAGAAGCCTTGATTGCTTCAGGCCACTGCCCAGCATTTGGCAGGGCTACCAAAGGATTGTTAACTTATAGCTACCCTATTTCTTTTTTATAAGGACTTCCCAATGAAGAGTAAGGATGCTGGAAAGCGGAACAAAGCCAGGAAGACACGCAGCTCAGTGTCAGAGAGAGAAGACAGCCAACAGAGGCGGGGTAGGAGTGAAGTTAGGGAGGAAAAACAGTAAGAAGAAGATACCAAAGAAAAAATAACCAGCTACCCTGGCAGCCTCTGGATGCCACTCAAGAAGCCCTTCCCAGGGTTTTACGTCAGTCAGTGCCCAGGGAATAGGCCCGTGGATGCCCAGAGGCAAAGCCTTTCTGTGGTGCTTCTCCTGGGTGGGAGAATGGAAGTCTGCACCAGACACAGGCTGACCAAGCTACGTACAATAGGAGCTTCCCCTCACAGGTCATAGCACTGAAAACAGCCCACACGTGGCTTCATGAATCTAATTAGGCACGGCATGGGGGAACGAGAAGATATTTCTGTGTCTAAGTTCATTGCAGTCTTTGGCTTGTCTCCGGAGGCTACCAGCAAGGTTACCAGCGACTGCCAAGGGTAGCAATGGTGTCATTATGGAAACACCTGTCCACGGGATGACAGCGATACAGCTCACCCACAAAGGCCGCCAAACAACAGATGGTAGCAACTTTTGATTGCTACCAACACAGACTGGATTTGAAACAGCAAGTTAGAAGTAAAAATATTTCCAGCTCATTTCTTATTCCCTTCAGCTATTTTTTTCCCCTGCTAACATTATATATTATGTATTACCTTACATTAAGTCCTGGAGAAGGACTTGATTAAAAAAACAACAACAACCTTCTCCTTGCTGTGTAATACAAAATATAACTGGCAAACTTGGATGCCTACTGTTTACATTTTACAGTAAGAGGGCAATTTCACACTGCCTACTACTGATGCTGCAATATTTCCATAACCACTTTTTTTTTGTTTGTTTGTTTTAACTCAGCTCATGCCAGAACTAAAATGAGAAGACTCATCAAAAATGCCATGTCTTCTCTATTATAAGGAGTTGTGTCAGCCCCCTGCCAGCATTTTTGGTTTGTTATAACATCGATCTGTTTACAGAACCAGGTCAGCTCTGTGGCTGGCCTAGATAAAGCAGCAGGGATCCATCTCTTACCCAGTCCCTGCTGCCCCTCAGTCAACCTGTGGCTGTGCCCCTGCCCAGGTGACTACTTACTCCACATGTGGTTGTAGGTCTCCCCTACTAACCCAACCATTTACACCAGAGCCCCTCAAGACACGGGATTTCTTTGCACCTAAAATCATCCGGCCTGCTCTCGTCCAGACATCTTCCACCCTCCACAGAAGAGTCAATGAATCAAAGGCGAAGCAGAAAGAGAAAAGTTAAAAGCATCCAAGTGGATTGCTGAAAGCATACGTCGTACGGCAGGCATGCTGCAGCGATGTGTGGGTGGCCGGCTGCTTGTCTGGCTGCCTGCCTGCCGCTCTTCACACGCCGGCGGTACACCTCCAGGATGCTGCCATACCAGAATCAGCCTCAACGGCACAGACTTCAGGAGACATGCACAGACCTCTTGGGTTTGGAGAGCTTTTGGATCTGCGGTTATTTAGGCTTCTATTTATGAGCTTTTTGTGTAATAAAAAAGTGTGGTAGGGAAAAGAGAGTGGCTTTTCTGTATCTCAGACATTATTACTTTGACAGAAATTAAATTATAAGCCCTTACCACCATTTAGGAGTGGGAAGAGCTGGAGGCTATAAACCTCCTGGGTGAAATCTTGACCCTGTGGAAAGCAAGGGCAAAATTACTATTGACATTAATAAAGCCGGGATCTCGCTCTCTATATTTGTGCGTGCGTATGTGTGTGGTTTGTATTTTCACAGAGAATCAGGATTACTTATTAACTGACATGCAGAGACTGCGGCAAAGACTGCCCACAGTATCACCAAAGCTTTTGGAAATGTCCCTAAGATTCTTGCTTCCTCTGAAACTGCCAGTACAAGCCAAATAAGAACCTCCTAAATGCAGTATGTGTTTTGGTTTAGATATAATTTATTTGTAAAATAGCACGTTGAGTGATTACATGCTTTTTTGTTGTTTTCTGAGATTAATATTCATTTGGGAAAATGAAAGTAGGAGTGCATTATTCTGTGTTTTATTAAATCACATTAGTTACTGAGCTTTAAGTGGCCTTCTCAGTTGGAAATAAATCTCACAATATTGGCTAGTAAGTTTCGACTGTAGACACCATACAAAAGCAAACTAGCTGTGTATGCACTATTTCTAATGCAGCATTTATTGTTTTGTGTTTGTAATTCCTGAGTTTCCCAGAAGCAAGATGTACGTAGTTTTTTGTGCTATATAAAAATAAGAATCTAAATTTTGTGCCATAATCATTCCTAACTCATCCATTTGCTTATTCTGACATCTCCATGGAGCTAGATGTGTGAATTTTATGAAATTCAGCTGTCTGGGTTTTTTCGCCTAAGCACTTCCTGGCAAAGGCAGATCCCCCAGTGATGCTAATGACTACAGATCCTTTGGCATACATGGAAATATAACAAGTAACTCTACTGGAAATCTGCTCCAGGTAACCAAAATACTGTTTTTCTTAATATCAGCTAAGTTTCACATTAAGTTGTATCTGGGTATGAAACAATAAAAGACAACTGATAGCGGGCTTTCTAATACAAGCCCTGAATTTAGACCTTCACATTTCTCTTTGTCATTTATGTCTGAATAGACACAATATCGCTTTAGAAGAGACATCCCTTGTAATAAATTTTTCTTGTCCTGACCAGAAACTTCTTCCGCTTTGCCTTAAGATTTCTCCTAGCTGAGTGCCATCCCTGCCTTGACTTTTCTCAGGTTTTCTCACATAGCCACACTCCTGCTCCCACACAACTCCCTGGTGACCTCCTTCTGACTGAATGGAAATGGATCCCTTTTTCTAGGTTTGTGCCCTCAGCCCTTCTCCTGCTTCTCAAGAAGCTATGCCACCCAGTCATCTTTCAGTCTTCACAGTTCACTGTATGCCAGTACAGGATTCATTTCAGCTAACGCCAGCTGTTCTGGTGCAGGTATCTAATCTACACTGGCTGTAAAAACCCCCAGAGAGCCCTCAGAGAAGGAAGTATCAGCAGGGGTTAATTCATCTCATTGTTACTGCAACCAGATCCTGAGCTGCCCAGGTTGCTGAGGTTTATGTGCCTGTACCGTTTCCTCATGGCAAACTCCACAAAAAGGCCAAGAGACTTTTAAACTTAAACCGGCAAGGATGTAGTAAAATATGAACTAGGTTGATGGATTCCTAGATGGCAAAAGCTGTTACATGACAAGAAAAGACAGAACAGAAACAGAAAGGATTTAGTCACTGCTTTTGCCCCCTGCTCCTCGCCTTGTTTCCATGGAAGTCCTCACCCAGCCCAGGGAACAGTGGCAGACACTGGCTTGTCCTGCTGCTCCTGCACTGCTCTCCTGCTGTCTCTCATCCCCACAGCACATGTCCTTCCTGATGCTCCCAGCAGTTTCTCAAGCTCTCCCAGAACAGCAAGCCCTGAGCACCATGATGCGAATTTCTCCTTGCTTCTTCTACTTCCCCTACTCAGTGGTTTCTGGCACCTGCTCCCCTGAGAAGCCCTGCAGCTTCCCTTGAGAAGGGGAAATCTCCCCTCCTTTAAAGGGTTCCTCCTCACCCACTCTCCTTAGAGGAACATCACACTGCTGGGAACAAAATAAAAAAGAAAAGCCCAAATGTCTTCCATCACAGTAGGATATGTCTAAGATACAAAGAACAGAATGGCTTTCCCTCTCCAGTGTTCACAGAGAAAGCCTTGTGCACCTGAGTTTTAGATTAATATTGACCCAAATGTCCAAAGATACCAGTGCAAAGCAAGTATATAAAATATCTTACTCATAAGATGACAGGAGGGATAACAGCTTTAGCTGTATCTACTTTTCGTAGATGTAAGTGCTGGTACAATGCACAGAGAACTGTGAAAAACAAAGTTTCTTGTTTGTAGGAGAGTTTAGAGTATAAACTATTCTACAATATCTGGGCCTGGGATCTTTAAAAACATTTTGAAAGAATAGATGATTTAGGCACACCTAAATCATCCTAATTTATCAACACTATTGTCACCTTCCATTCGTCGACCATGAAAACCATCAACCATACAATAGAAATACTAGATAAGCAGCAGAAAAACTGGATATTGCACTCTGTCCTTGGTTTATAGCAAGGCCTGACACTGTGGGGTTTTTTTGAAGCCTTTGATTCCCTAGATCTCGCTGTTGGATGTTGGAAGTCCAGTGAGCCAGAAAGCAAAGATCTAACACTTTTGCACCGACCCAATGCTGTGCTGTCTCAGAGGTTTTAAAGGCCTCTTCAGCATAGATATCGCTTTGTGGATTTGTCAGGTGATGACAATCACAGCACTGAACTTGATAAGTTCCAGCACTAATCCAAATCTTGCCGAGAAATTACATCAAGCCTGCTCCTACATTGCCCCCCTATCCCAGACCATGAGGGGATGGGCACAGGAGTGTGTGTCCTTGTGGGACAGATTTAGGGCAAACCCCTCAGGGGATGTGCCAGGTGAGGAATCCCAGGAGCTCATCCAAAACTTTCAATGCCAGTTTGCACCATATGAAAGAGCTGGACGAGGGAAAGGTCTCACAATCTGGACTGATACTATGAGGAACCAGTTACTAGTTCTTTTAGCCAGACTTCAGAAGGGACAATCACCCAGTTGCCTGTTTCTGTTTTAATGTATTATCCACAAAATGTGAACTGCCTCATGAAACAAGAGATGGTAGCACTATGTGTATTTTCATTACATTTAATTTCTTATGAAGCAAAAGAGAATAGACACCAACACCACAGCTTGTGTATGATTTCATAGACTTGGACAAAAAGAAATTGACACGTTAATCCAATTTCTTTCTGTGCAAAGTCCATTTCCCTTAGTTCAGAATTTACAAACCAAAAATCAAAATGTAGTTATAAATATAGAAAGACTGGTATCAGCTTATAATTAAACTGTCAGGCTTTAAAATTGCCAACGCTGAGTTATGCAGCAATGGTTTATGACTGGCATGAAACAACAAGTTCCTTTTACATTAGTCTAACTTGCTCATATTTTTAAATTAAACAAAAATCCATCCTTGCTTTACAGAGATGCTACATTTTAAATAAAACTCCCTTTAGAACCAGTAGGTTTCTGGAGCCAGACATGGCACTTTTGCACATTTCACCAGGCTTGTGCCTATGCTTATATAAGGACACCCTCTAAAGGGGGATGTGCACACTTTGACTACAGAGTTTAGCATCCTTGGGAATTGTCTGTAAATGATGGGCGGATGGAATCCATCTTCCTTAAAAGCCCCTCAGCAGAATTGTCCTCTGTGGATATCATTCAATGTCAGGGTATCTGTTTGTGATTGACATGATCAGTTTGTAGTAGATTAACTCACCACAAGGTTCTATCTTGAAACTAGGGCAAGAGCCAAAAAAAATAAGGTAGCTGTTTCTTACATGCCTAAATCCAAAGAAATAAGATTTGCTTTCTTTTTTTCATTTTTTTTCCTTTTTTTCTTTTACCTCAAATGACAACGATATATCCATTACGGGGCCTTTTTTTCTAAATTGCCATTAGCTTCTTTACCTTGTTTTCTATACATAGATTCACTTTTATTGATACAGATCTTTTACATCCTTAAATTCAGTATCAGTTTACCTGTGGTCTTTGGAGAGGATACTTGCAATGACACAAATGGCAGCTGTCTGGCCAAGAATTAACATATTGGTAAGTACCTCAAGCCCCTTTAACACCACAAGAGGTACAGAACAGATAGAAGCAATATCAGCTTTCAGATCTCTTAATTTAGGGCAAGTGGGTCCTTGCTTACTGTGCTGAGTCAGCCTGAAATGTACCGTGTTTCAAAATATTATTATTTTGTAGGAGCATAAGGCTTTTAAACTAGTTATTATACACTTTGGAGCCTTACCAAAGACACCAACCCCCAGATAAAATTGTAATAAATAGTGGCAGGGAGAAAAGTAGCTACTGCAAAGACTAATTAAGTATTTTGATTAGTTCGTACTTACTGCATTTTGGCTGCTGTTTATAATTAATTTTATTATCTGATGTCTGACAGTGCTGTTTTTTTAACTACTTCTTTGTTTACTTGATTGGGTAGTTTATAATCATCATTTTGGAAAAACGAGTTTTCCCCTTTGCTTTTATAACTAATCATATTCACTAAGCCTTTTTGCCCTTTCAGTTTCAATACTCTTCGTAACACTGGCAGGATTAACCCCAAGCAGCAAACCAGCTTTCCAGTCTCAATGGCAGGGTGCTGAGCATCATTTCTTACCCACAGCCAAACACAGACCTTCTTTTACGTTCCCCCACCTCTTCCTTGCAGTATGCAACCTATTCCCCTCTAACAACAATTTGCTGTTTAAATCCGTAATAGTGAATTATTGCACCTATGGAGAGGTCCATGGGAGAGGAGTGTCCTGTGGACACAACCAGCCAGCCCTGCTGAACAGGTTGTGACTGCAGAACCGGAGACAGGAAGGAACCATCACCATTTTCACTACCTTACTTTAGACTTTGAACGCTGAGACTGACAGTGTTTAGCTTTTGACTTTTGAAGTCAGTTATTTCCTTTCTCCTATTTGGACAAGGCAGCAATTCAGTAAGAACAGGAGGGGGCACACAGCCAAAACTATTTTACATTGCGGAGTAGGAAAGTACCAGTGAAATTGTCTGTAAAACAGGAAGACAGGGAAAATCACAGTGACTTCCATGACCCTGAAAACTAGAGTAAAGTAATAGGTATGGGGTGAGATTTAGTACAAAGCGCAGAGTCATGAATTAAACAGAAATTCCTGCCCTGAGTTAACGAACAGGATTGGACTGACAAGGAAGGAGAAGGAATTGACTGTATCCTCCTCACTCAGAGGAGAACAGAGCCATGAATGCAATGTAACTGTAAAGAAGTAAATGTGATCCTACATGACACCAGCTAGGACGTTTCCTGTAGGGAGAGGGGAATATTGTTTCTGTTGTACATGACACTCATGAGCCTTTTCCAGTAATACTGTCACAATTCTGGTTCCTCCTGCACCAGTAAGATGAAATTAAACTGATATTGTACAGAGGAGGACCAGCAGCCTCATAAGGAGAATGGAGAGCTCATAGTACAAGGGAAAAAGAGCAAGAATTGGTCTAGTTCAGGAAATATAGGAAAATAAAGACTAAGAGGGGGTTAAGTTATTCACCATAAATATGGTAGATCAGATGAAGGGAAGGGAGAAAATGAAGCAAGCATGATTTTAAATTAGTGGAAAATTCACTACCTGAACAAAAAGATTTTAACCAGATAAGCAAAATTTTAAAGTACAATGTCAAAGTGAATTTCTAACCATCAGAGGAGTGAGTAATGCTGCAGGAGTTGTAGCAGGAATAAAACAAACAAACAAAAACAACAGATTGGTTTTACAGTAAACAGCAATCACTGGAAGGAAGGAACTGTACGGCACAGTGCAGCGATGATCCAGTGACCCTGCACTTTGTTTCTAGACCTCTAGTCCTAACCCAGAAGAGCATAACAGAGCTGAGAAATTTTTATGAACCAAATCTCAGGAAATGGCAAGCTGAAGTACAAATGGGAGGCAGAGGAAACGGGGAGGAAAGACTAGAAGCGGTGACAGAGCAGCAGTGACGGACTGCTCTATAATAGAGATAAGGAAGACCACAAATGCAGTATTTAACCTGACCTCAGTGAGAAAAATTTTCCTGTTGAAAATTAAAATTCACAATTGATTAAGAAATCCCAGCCAAACAAGAGAGCTGAAGGGAGTCACTTAAGATCTGAAGAGTTTAAGTAATTACTCCTAAAAGGAGTAGAAGGGGACTGAAATTAATCAAGCCTTGATTAATTAAACTTGCTTGGGGGAGGCGGGGGTGGGGGGGGGAAGTTTTATATGATTGGTATGTGCCCTGCAGTTTACAAAGATGGAAGAATACTCAGAAAGATATTAGTTGTCCACGAATGAAGCTACATTGTCAAGGAAGACAGTTTGCATATCAAATGGGATACTGTGGAAAACATGGGGAGATTTTGCTTCTGCATGCAGCAAAATTCCAAGCTTGCCATTGTGTCTCTGCGATGGTTGCAAAACAGCTTTACATAAGCAGCTTTTGTAATGCTTCACGAAGATCAATAGCTTTAGGTTGGCTTATTTGTTTTTGTTTTGTGCCCCTGTTACAAAAGTACTTGATCACAGACAGGAAAGTTGCTTTGGTGTGTTAGGCACTATCCAAAAATATCAAGAAAGATAGACTTTACCCTGCAGAATACTGAAGATAGATAAAGGGCAAAGGGGAGAAGGTTATTGCAAACCTCTCTATAATAAATCTTGGCAACTGTGACACCTAACTCCATATTTATAGCCATTCCCTATCTTGACATCCAGAAATGGGAAGGCTAGCAAGTGAAATAGGAGCTTTTGCACAGTAAAGCAATCTTAAATATCAGGCAGGTTTTCAAAACAGCTGTGCTAGGTTTACCAGATTACATTATGGAAATGTTAGACACCAAAAAATCATGCATTGATGTGTAAATAAGGAAAAAATGGGGGTGGTAGGCTGGGAAGGAGAATTCCCTCTGGTATTCTTCCTGCCAGAAAACAAAATCAGACAGCTTCCACCCACTAGTCTCTCCTTATCTCCCCTTCAGTTTCCAATGGCTTGCTCTGCAAAATTTCCCCAACTCCAACAAGCCATAAAACCTACTGAGGATTTAAAACTGCTGTTAGATTAGCAAATTTTGACCCTTTGTCAATATTATCAGGTTGTGTGAACCAAAACTGTTTTAGCTGATCTTTAAGCAGACATTTCTAACCATAGCGTTTCTCACTGTTGTGCAAAAATCTCTTACTGTTGCCATACGGTCTGAAGCAATACCTAGACTTACACTTTCTAGGCCAGTGAGAAAAAGTGCAATAACGACAGGAGGAGCAAAGGAGGCTCCAGGCAAGGTGGCTTCTCCAAAGCTACCAGATGATTTGTTCCCCTTGTACATCGAAACACCCCCAAGCCTGGTCTTCATGTGCTTTTTTTTTGTGACGGTGTCTAAGAGCCATGGGTCAGGATCAGCTAGCCATATGACTGTCAAAGTGTACACCTTAGTCATAAAAACAGATGCTTTTTGATGCATTCACGGGTGATTTTGATGTCTCCAGGTAAGTGCCATAATTTTGAGAAGAACATTGGACAAACTTTGTCTTACAGCTCAACAGCAATCCTTTAATGAGATAGCTTAAAAACTACTGACTCTTTCAAACAGTTAAAACTCAGAGTTTATGTATAAGACACTATTCTGGGGTGGAAATTCTTCTGCAGATACATTTTGAATTCATCTACTCACCTCTTCTGGAGGAAAGGAGGGACGTAAACCAAGAAAAGCAAACATTTCTGAACTTGAAGGGAAGAACCAATTGCTCTCGCTCAATTTCATCAGACTTCAAACGTGCAGTGCTGTTTGTCGTGCATGGGATAGCATTTGCAGAAAGCACACAGCAAGCAAAATGCATGCAGGACTGGCATAGGTGATTTAGCATATCAGAAACTACAGTGTAGGTAGCAAGCTGATGGCATTGCGTACACTTATGGATGTGAACTAGATAATGCGAGCATGAAGCTGCACAAGCTCGCAGGATAAGGTCATGGGAATTCACATGCATTCACATTTTGTACTGGGAACTGTAGCTTCGCTGAAATACAGCCATCTCCAGTTGGCAAGCATACATCAAAATCACTCCTAGAGAGGTGCTGGCAAGTGATTTCTCCACTTTTAAATGCCATGTTGCATTGGCAAAATGAAAACTGGAGGGGCATAATCATGCGTCAGATCCTAGATTAGGCAGTTAGTCTCCATATAATCTCTCCACAACCTCCGCACAATCCCTGTACAACTAACAAGAGGTGAGGGAGACAAAACCCTCCAGAGGGCAATTTGGAAACGAAGTTTATTTTAGGTGCACTGAGTAGTCCTCCTTGGGCTCCTCTCTTCAGTGCCCTAATTGGAGCAGATTCCTAATGCAAATCACTAAGGTTAGGCATCTAAAGTAGGATGTACCAATCCCCTCCACCTCTTATCCTTATCAGCCCATGCCTCTACTTTTCCTATTGTTTAAAAAAGGTACTCTCCAAAACCAGTTCCAGAAACCTCAAGCTGCTATAAACTTCGGTTCTTGACATAAACTGTTCCTTCAGGCAAAGCACGAGTGTGGTGAAGTCATTTCTGGGACTATCCGTCCAAAGGGAGGCGGGAGGGATCTCTGCGTCAAAGCCCATTAACTGAAATCACCCTGAACAAGCAATATGGATTTAGAGTCTGCCAGTTCAAGTACTCCTTTGGCCTTCAACTGAAATACAAAGGGAAAAGAAATCTCAGCAACATACCAGTCAGGCATTTGCCTGGGACCTTAAGAAAGTAGCAGGCATCTTTTCTGTGTGCGCTAGCATAAGTATTAATAGACTCTGAGAGGTTCTGCAGTGAGATTCATGGGGCTGGCTTAGAAAAAACTGCAACTGAGACAAATAGAGTGAAGGGGGACAGCAGGCTAAGTATAAAATAATTATTTGTGCACCTGTTCAAGAGCCATTTTAGTTTGTGTGCCCCAAGAGAAAAAGTGCCATTTGGAAAGCACAAGGGTTTGTGCAATTTAATGATGCTATTATGGTTCCAAGCTCAATGTAACCATCCATATGCTGCTCCTCCTGAAATATTTAGCAATTAATAGAGATAAAAGGCCCTATCACACATTGCATTGTGTCAGGATCATGAAGTCAGGAAGGATAATCTCATAGATACCCTCGTTCCACAGAAACCCTTTCTCCCATTTTAATATGCCCACTTTTCCTGCTGTGTTGGCAAATGAAAGCATGAAAAATGAGTAACAAGTGGAGCAGGCTCTAGAAAAGCAGCTTCAGCTTGGAGAACACATAGTGTTCCAATAGATATGTTCCTAGCACTAGGGAAGAAATTTAAAGAACAGTAGTTTGCAAGAAGAAATGAATAGTCGTGCAAACCTCCAAGGAAGAAGAGGCCTCATATTGCTCTTTTCAGTGAGGTTCCCTTTTATGGAAAAAGCTTAAGAAACTAGAACACAGCCATTTTTTAGACTAGCATGATATAATACATCCACAACGCAAATGCATGGACTCAGATAAAATAGAGGAAAAAAAAGATTCCCAGAAAGTACATTAGAAAATGCAGGAAGGTGTGAAGAGGAAGGGCACGGAGAGAAAGGAAATGCAAATAAGGAGAATTTACAAGCTAAAGCGGTGCTGATTTAAAATACTACTTTTGTCTCAGAAGGAGAAAAAATAAGATCACTGGTGATCCATGGTCACAGAGCAACAGATGAGCTGTAGAGCTGTGCTTTCATTTAATCTCAGAAAAAAAAAAAATACAGAGAAACTGATATGACTTGTGAAAGTGTAGATTGCTATTATTTATGTTACCCGAAAAGCCACAAGCCCATTCTGCTTCCCACCAAATAGGTGCATTAGTTTGGAATACAGGTAGTGTAACACAATGTAGACACAAAATGTGACGTGTCAGGTGGAGTAGCCTGGAAAGGATCCTACAAGAAAAATGATCAGGATGATGTATGGTAAATGTCGTCTTATTTCTACTTTTCAGCTAGGTTTTCTAAGAAAGGGAGGTTTAACTAAGGTGTCTGTTAGTGTCTGAACATGTGCACCTGCCTGTTCGTCTGGCAGCTGCCCTTCCTTCCCAGGAACGTGTTATCTGTTGGCCAATTTCAACCAAACCTGAGAGTGGGGAACTAGTGTCAAGGATATTACCTTCCCACAGACTAAATCGGGGAGGAGGGTGGGTAAAGATGCTGTTAAGATGCTGTTAAGTGCCCTGAAGGAGGTGGAGGCTTGTCTGCAGTGCGAGATCAGCCCTTATTATGCACCAGAGAGGTCCCGCGGCACGCAGACCCAGGACTCCGCCGGTCACCTGGATACACTTGTGGTCCCTTCGGACGCCCCGTCGGGGAGGACACACCCGGGCAAGGCGGGACGGTGCCGGCGCAGACGGCGGGGCGAGAGCCTGCCGGGACTGGTACCCGCACTCCGGTGGGGAGAGAGCCAGCGCCTCGCCCCCTCCCACTCTCCCCGTGTCACCCACTCCCACGGAAGGCGACGGAGCTCTCCGGCCTGGGTGGCCCCCCCCGTCCCCGCCGTCACACCTCCGCTTCGCGCCGCTCCCCGCCTCGCCCCCCTACCCGTCCCAGCGGCAGCCTGCCCGCCCCGCTCGGGCCGGGGGGGAGGCGCAGGCAGCGGGCAGGGCCGCCCCCGGGGAAGGAG
>VYZM01015025.1:264610-285758 GCA_013398915.1 Dromas ardeola | reverse complement strand
GTACCTATGCCCTTACGACTCGTTGCCGCCGCGTGTTTCCAGCTCCCCCACCCCGCCTTCCCCCCCAGAAACGCCCTTCCTCAAGCCCCCCGGCAGCCACAGCGGCGGTGCCGCGGGATACGGGGCGTCGGCTGGGCAAGCGGCGAGCTGGCGGCGGGGGAGCCGCGGCCGAAGTGGGGACACGGGGGGGAACTGGGCCGACCTCGGGGGGCCTCGTTTCCAGCTGCCGTCGCGGGAGCCTCCCGCGTGGGATCCGCGGCCCCTCGCCCTCGGGCAAAGCGCTGCCGCCACGACGGGGCCGGGGCTGCGCCGGCGTCTCCTCGCCTCAGGGCTCGACAGCGGGTACCCGCGGGCGGGGGCGACCAGGGACGACGTCCCGCCCGGCCGCCCCCTCCCCAGCGGCGCTCCAGCGGCAGCGCCGAAACCGGGAAGAACTTCAAAGCGGGGGCGGAGGAGGATGCTGTTTTGGCTGCTCCCGTCTCACTCCTCCCCTGGGAGGGCAGCGGGGGGCGGCTGCACTGTGGGGAGCTGGGGTCGCGCTGGGCTGAGGAGGGGAGCGCTAAGGGCAGCCGGGGCGAGGCTGAGGGGAGCCAGGGTAACGCTGAGGGCAGCCGGGACCAGGCTGAAAGAAGCCGGAGCCAAGTTGAGGGGGCGGCGCGGCCCCAGCCCCACTGGGCGGGCAGGGAGGGGAGAGAGCCTCCGCCGTGGGAGAGGGGCAGCGGGAGTGGAGGGGAGGGGGTGCTGCTCACGAAGGGGTGCCCGTCTCCTCTTGATTTGAGGGAGAGAGAGCTCGGTATCACCATGGCGACCTGAGGGAGGAAATAGCTAAATAAATAAATAAGTAGGAGATAACTCCCCCCTTCTCCTCCCCCGGCACCCGCCGCTGCGCCTTCCCGGCCAGGTCCGGTCCCAAAGGTGGGGAGGAAGATACCACAGACAAAACTTTCCTCTCGTGGTAAAAAAGGCGGCGAAGGGCCGGGGGACCGTGGTGGGGAAGGGGCCGCCCCAGACGGCTTAGCGAGCCGCGGTTGCGGGGAGCCTGATGTCCCCAAGTAACGGTGCCCGGAGCCTCTTCTTCGTCCGCGACGGGAGGAGGAAGCTGCTTCGGGGCGAGCTCCACATGGCTGCTTATTGCTTCGCCAGTCATGCCCCCCCAGCCGCGCTCTCCCCCCACCACCCGGTGCACCGCCAGCCTCCGGGCGCTGTACCGCCGGCTGAGGGCCCGGCCCGGCCCCGCTTCAGCACAGCGGACAGCGGTGGCTTCAGCACCCTGGTCAGCGCCGGGGCGGTGGGAGCGCGACGGGCAGGGGGCCTTTGGATCGGGGCCCTGGGCTGGGAGGACCGGGGGGACCCCCCGCCGGTGTCCCCGCACCAGAAGCGGATGCCTTTCTCTGCTAGAGCCATCTTCGAGTATGGTGCCGCTCCCCGCTGGGTGCCGGAAGCCAGGGGAAGCGTCACCTAGGGCCACTAAACTTTCCCGAGCCAAATGCACGCAGGAGCTGAGAGCAAACACGTTAGAAATGGAATCATTTAAAGGAACTTGCTCAAGGTTGTTTCTTACGACTCTTTTTGCACTCTCTCAGTGACTTGTTATGGCTAACCGGTTCCCCAGCAGGACTGTTCACACATATGACATCCATAAAATGAGTCCTGCAGAAATTGTGTTCTCGACTTGTTTTTCTTAAGCAAACTTGTTGAGAAACTGCATTTGAAGAAATTGCACTCTTAGCTTAGGGAGCTATCCCGCTGCTGAGGTGCACAGTTACACAGGTGGAATTTGTGCCAGTCAGACAGACACAGCCAACTAACCAGAAAAACACCTCCTAATCAAGAACTGTTCCCCTCAGATATTTGGTGACTAGTTTAAAGAAATACACAAAGTGTGGGGGGGGGAAGTATGCAGGTTAGTGATAATTCACCAAAAGAGAGCCAAGAGATATTTATTGCACTGATAGGTTGTAAATTATTGGCTTGGTTTTCCTATACATATCTCATGCTAGTAGTTACATATGCAATTATTGCTTCAGACTATGAAAAAATATTCTAGAAAAGCAAACAGCATAATGAATAATATTCACTGGGGAAGATAGAGATGGATTAGTCACTTTTGTGCTGTTCACTGTGTCAGGATGTTCTTTTTTCATTAAGCAAACAAGATTTATTTAATCTTGCCTTGGTCCTGTTAGGCAGTAAACTATAGATACATGTAGAATTATTGGGTTTGAATCCAAGTCCTCAGCCTCTTGAGGTTATGCTTTAACTATAATCAAGCTGTCAAATCACACCAGCTACTGGGTTCCTTCTTTGCCTGCATTCCTTCTTTGTTATAAATAGTCTGTTTCAAGTAAGTCCTAGCTTAGCAGAGACAGCCACATAGGTGAGTCCTATTCATGCATGGGACTTAGTCGGGCTTTGTACTTATGCAGGGACTCCAAACAAATCCATCTCTAAGAATAACAAGTTGAAGTAAAGTCTTTTTAACTGTAGATCCATGTTTTGCCCTAACTACACTTCTTGACAAGCCAAGTGAACTAATGAGTTAAGCCTTTATGGAAACGGAGACCTGAATTTCTTAATGATGGGCCTCACATTTTCAGACCTGTCTCACAGGGAGTATGGAAATAAAGGCCTGAACTGTAAGTATGGTCTTGGGAACTCATTACTTTCCTGTAGGAAAATGAAGAGAAGTAATAGAATACAGCTCTTCAGGGCAGTTACCAGATCATTTCTAATACTTCAAGCTATTGATTTTGTTATATAAGGCAATATTCCTGCAGCGTCAGAATAATTTTATCAGATAATTACAAAATGATTTTGCCCTATAAGCAACATTAAAAAAAAATAACATTAGGAACATCAACAGAAAATCGCACAAGCTTTATCAGTTTAGTAAAAGACAGAATTATTTGTGTAATTTCTGCCAGTGTATTTACACCATGTTCAGTATGAGCTTCCGAAGATACATAATTTCACTGCAGAAAATACTTACTTGTTTTTCATAAGCTTGCATTTGTACCCTTGTTTTATATTCATTTTATTGAAACGTGGTATTTTGAAAGGAAGACAAGTTCTCTCCTTCAAACTATGCAAGAGAAATAGAATTTAATTTACATTTTCATAAAATATCAATCACAAGGCATTTATTCAAATATTTAACAGGTATAGGCTCTATGTTGTTCTTTCTTTCACCTACAAAATATCAGAAACTCTGGACAGTGTTGGTGTAAGATTACTGGGTTTGTCATGATCTTCTAATGGTGCTTTCACATATACAAATAGATTTTTATTCAGGAGTTGTTTATACGCTTCTTTAAAAGGAAGAAGTAAAAAAATTCATATTGGCATTCTCCCAAATAAATTAAACTATGTTTTAAGTAGTAGTTGTTGAAGCATTGCAGAGAACACATTTCTATTTTATTATTTCTTTTATTCTTCTTGTTGTTAAGAGTTTGGGAGCTCTGTTCAGTGTTTTCATCATCTGCTTGCTACAGAATGTTGCTTTTTAATTGGAACAATTAAACACTGGCAGTTTTAAAAAAGAGCTATGATTTAGGTTAATGTGTTTGTTACATTTATGTGAATGTACAACTTTTACTGGTGGAGGCAGTTTGATACAAGAAAACAATATTCCTAGTATATTAAGTATCAATATTTAAATATTGATCGTGCAGAAAGAGAATGATGCTTCTTAAAAAATGAATGCTAAATTTACCGAAAAGTAAACCCAAGAAAAGAGTTTTAATCTCATTCTGACTTGATAGTGACTTTCTGGAAGATTTTTTTGGTTTTTCCCCCAAAACTGTGCATCAGATGCTTTACTAGAATGCTATTGATATCGGAAATACAATTTTATTCTGTGTGTGTTATGAATAGCTGGAATAAAAGTATTGAACAATAGGAGGTTACTAACTCCACTTTTTCACACAGCACTGCAATTTTTAATTATGGCCAAGGACGCTGGCTGTCATGGAAGCATGAAGCCTTCTGGCAGCGCATGCTGCAGGAGGTGAATGGGAGCAGTCCTGGCCATGCAGGGGCTGGAGGAGGAAAAACTTTGTGGTCAAAAGTCATGTGCAGAGCCTGGAATGTTTCAGTCATACACATTAGTGTGGCAGCTGCAAAGTCATTGTGCTGCAAATATGAATCCTGTCCATAAGGACGGTCAGAGCACCACCCTCATTTAACTCATCACCCATGGTCTGCCTAGTAGAATATCATGCAGCGCCAAGGGAATTTGACAACTGAGGAAACACATCTTGTTTATATTTTAAAGGCTCATTAAAATGGATTTTCGCTAGCTAGTAACATGCACTCTATTCATGAGCTTTTATTTATGGCCAGCAGAACATCCCATCTTCAGATACAGGGGAAAAAAAAAAGAAAATTTTAAAGTTCTTAAAAGATATGCTATTTCTACCAATAGTTCATGCAAATGGACCCTCAATCACACAACACCCAGTAAAATCAGTGAAGATCTGCATGAGTGCAAGGACTGTACACAGTCCTGACTGCAGAAGCCCCAATTCATGCCAGAGGGTGCAGAAGAAGCTCTAACATAGCTGAGAAGAACCTCTAACAGAAGTTTGCTCTGGAGTATGAGTCAATAGAGTTTTGAATTTAAAAAATAACTAAAAGGTGAAAGCCCATTCATTCCTTGCTTCTATTTGCCAGTTACAGCTTCAGGTTAGCCATTGATGGTATCTGGGCATGAGGTACAGCATGATATTCCTGGTATAAGCATCCACAAGAATAGGAGTCACACTATTATTGTAGGTCTAACTGACAAGAAGATCAGAAATGCCCTCAGAAGGCACATTGCCTTATTACAATACTATATATCACATTAGTATTAGAAAATGAAAGGCTCATTCAGTCAGGCCTCAAAATGAATGCAAGTATATGGCTGGAAGTGCATATTCATGATATACACCATTCTTCAGCTTGATATTATTTACTTCCAAGAAGCATTTACTTTCTTCTGTCACATCGGTAGGAAAATAATGTCGTATATCCAAGGGCAGAACTAGCCTTGCAGTCAGAAAACTCTAACATTTTCATGCATAGCTTGCAATTCACAGGAGTAAATTACGATTCCACAGAGATTTAAGTTTTTTAAAGCACTTGCATTAATAGCACTGTATGTGTTAGTGAAGACAGTGAAGGCTCATTCAAATATTTAAGCCAGAGAACCTGCTATTAGTCCTTACTGCCAATGACCTACCCTTTCTGTCATGTGCATAGTGAACGGTTCACACCGAGAGAGCTCAGCTTCAGAGTTTGATGTGTATGTGGGCATCTGAACCTCCCAATCAGAAAAGCCACCCAACCAGAGGAAGTATCTGACTCATTCTGACACAGAGACTTCAGGAGACTGGCACAAATGTAAAGGTGATCTTTGCCGTTTGGCCTTGAAGCAGTGCCACATGATCCTCCTGTGCCCCATGGCTAAAGGCAGTGGTTGGAGACAGTGTGGATGGGGAGAGGTGCTTCAGCACAAGCTTGGATGTGGTTCTACATCTTGTCACAGGCCCGCAGAAACAGCCTTAACCTTGACTTTGATGTCACTTCATACCCGTTGACCTAACTGTTTTGGGCATTTGTGCCTTTAGAAAGAGAAGTCCTAGGTCTCGTTGCTACAGTCACAGCAGTGGTGGCATTTGATAGGCAAATAAACACTGAATAACATAGGTTTATACAGCTGTTCTGTATTATTCATCATTAATTTAATCTACATAGACTGTAAGAGCCTGACCTGAAGAGGCCACCATGCGCAGGATTTGTTGGGACTTGCTGGAGCGTAACGCTGCAGCTTGTTTTCTGATGAAAGCCAAGTGCTGGCATTTGTGCTGAATTCTCAGAAAAACTTCTGGACAAGAAAACAATAATGTGCAGATTGAAAGGGTGAAATAGAAGGCTGAAAGAACGAGCAAGATGATGAGAGAGAGAGCACACAAGAGCATAGTTAATTCAATGCTCTAATCAACTGTGTTCTGCAGTGCTTTATCATAAGCATCCCTGCTTTAGGCTCACCAGCTCAGAGCGGTTTTGCAGCATTGCAGGAAATCCTCTGCTTTTGCTTTCCATTTAAAAAAAAATCTCATTGTGTCCTGTCAATACAGATAACTTTGTCAGTGAAAGCAAACGAGAAATTATCATATAATTTAGTATTTATCATAATCAAGAGCAGGGCTTCATTAGAACAATGAGCAATTGCCAAATTATTCCTCAAAGTATTAATTTGAAGAATGAGAAAATAATGACATTTCCTACCTTCCTGCTTTTTCTCCCCACCCCCCCCGGCTTCTGTTGACACACACAGTCTGCAGTTTCTATCAGCTTGTCAGATCAATTTCCCATTCTTGAAAAGAAGCATTTATGCTAAATGATTGTAATTAAGAATCTCCTTTTTCCAGCTCAATATCTGTCTGGACATGGAGAGGTAATTCCCCATTGATTTCTATGGGTCCAGGTTTTCACAGAAAAAGCTTCAATAGGCAATGCCTGCTTTGGAAGTATAGCCTCCCTGGGCTCCCTATAGGATCAGTGAAAAGGGCTGGGCAACTCTGAAGAGCAACTCTAAAGAGCAACTTTAGTGCACCAAAGATCTCAATAGACCTCTAGAGGTGTCACATTTTGGTGCCTCAAGTTTCATGGGATGCATCTCAAGTAATCGAATCAATGTGGCAATCTATACTTGCAGAAGGTGTGATGAATCCCTGTCTTCAGAGCTTCCATACGGAACGGTACCCACTGAACTTCTTCATTTGCATGGTCCTACATCACTGTCTTCCTGTCTGGCTTACAAAAATCTCAATATTATGTAGAAGTCAGGCTTATTTTTTTCTCCCATTATTTCTGACACTCCCCAGCTGCAGCATGAAGCAGCTCAGTGCTTCCTGGTCCCAGAGGTGGCCTTAGACTATCAGAGTTGGAACCAACAGCAGGAGCAGGGAGAACATAGTTGTGCAAGGAAATGAAAGGAAACCTTTTTTTAGTAATTACAACCAGCCACTATTTAAGGATATCAAGGTTGTCATCAATTGCAATGGGCTCTGATTCATGGCCTCTGTGTCAATGCGGAGAGGAAAGGAGGTTGAGCTGGAAGGGAAGTAAAGGAAACCGTGCCAGCTTCGGTACAGCCCTAGTGCTGTACTCTCTTTAGTGTGCTGCTGGCTTTCTCTGGTACAAATGCAGGAAAGCATATCCGTTAGATGGGAAATAAATAAAATGCCTCATTTAATTCTTTACTAAATGGGAACTAGGGATTATCAAATCTTCACCCAACATCAGTTTTGCATGGGAGGAGGAGAAAGGAGGCTATTGGATTGCAGCCCACTAGCGCTACCCAGTGTAGTGTGTACATCAAACTGGGGCTGTCTCATAAAATGCAGTGTCTCTCCAGTAATCTTGCAAGCCTTGGCTGTTGTGAATTGCTGTATAAGAATTCTAATACTTCAGGTAGTTAATCATGTTAAATAAACTAGATACATGTTTATCTCAGCCAAGTATCTGGCAGGGATATGAACAATCTTTACAAAGCTGCTGTATTCCATCTATTAGGCATAATTACATTAAAGCATAAAGTGCATCAGAAGTCTTTCAGGATTACAAACAAAGCAGTGTTAATGTACTGTCCAGAAATATACCAAAGTTACCATTAAAATCAGAGAGAAACATACAAACAGAAGATTGTAGTTACAAGAAAATATTCCAACAATATCTGCAATATTTTAGTGATTGTGACTGTAATTATATGTAGGATATTTACAATATGATTTTGTGACAGTTGTTGGTAAGTGTTGACGTTGCACTTGTGAGCACCATGCAGTATGTGAGAACACAGCTGTCATGTAACTGTTCTCCAGACATTCATTACCATTACTTTTTTCTCTACAACTGGACTTAAAATTTTCAGAGGTGACCACAAACTTCTGCTGCATCCCAGTGCCAAATTCTGAGTCTGGCTAAGTTCTTTGTTGCTAGTCAGAGATTGCAAAGCTGTGTAAAAATTTAAGAGGGTCAAAATTTGGAAGAGGTGGGGAGGAGAAGGGCTCAAGAGAGAAGGAATAAAGGCATACAAAAAGAAAAGGAAAAAAGCCCTAGAACTGGATCATAAACACTCCCATATTCAGAACAGGCCATTCCATAGTTCTGGGATGGCTCACTGAAATGTAGGCCAATTTGCAACATCCAGATGTTGTTGGTCACTATTTCCCTTCTCTCTACCCCTTGCAACTAGCAAATTTATGGTTTTAATTCGAATTCACCTCTTACCAGATCACAGGACTCAGAAATGCATTTCAGAAGAAGCTACAGCAGTTAATACACTAACTTAACACTACCAAAGCCTTTGCCTTCTGGATATATAAAAAGTAATTACAAAGGTATTCTAAACTCCTATCCACAAAAGAAATAGTACCCACTGTGAATAAACAGCAAATGTCTATTATTTTCACACTGCATTCCAGCAGTGTTTGCTGCAGGAAATAGCTTTGCTCTTTCATGAAGTAAGAGGTAACAATAGCAGATATGAAGCCAACGTATCTCCAACCAGAATTTAAACTGAAATACTGTATAAAGTCAAAGAATTTAAAAAAAAAAAAAAACCAAAACAAAAAAACAAAACTCAAACAAACAAAACCAACCAACAGACAGACAAAATTAGGAAGAAGCTTTGGCTTGGACTGTTTGCAAAGAGCGGAACTCATGGTTTGTTTGTTGTTTTTTTTTTAATTACAGCTGCATTCAGAAGCCAGACTGGTGGGTTTGGGGTGTCACACACAACTTGCATCTTAGAAGAGAATTAAGCTGCTGGCTGGTAGGAAAATCGGGTAGACCCTTAGAGATGCTGAAGAGAAAAGATGTATATCATGAGGGAAAATAATAATAACATAAGAAAATGGAGGAAGCCTAGCTGAAAATGTATAGGAATAGTAAATCCTACCAAGCCGTTACAGAAATAGAATCACAGAAAATATGTAATCTTGTACATGCATTTTGTCAGAGCATTAAAGTCTTTCCATTAACTTAAATGGGTTTCATATCAGACCCTAAATGTAAATTTATTTTCAATAGGCTAGCATATAGGAGTGAAGGTTCTGATGTACGGCTTCCTTAGTACAACTCAGGATGACTTCATTACTTCAACCTGTCATCAGAAATCTTTGTATAATCCAGCCTAAACTTTGTTCTTATTTGTGCTACATTATTCTAAGTGTGCAGCCAGCAGATAGAGGGAAAGTGATCAACTAACACATTCTAGAAACGTCTACAAATATTCCAAATCTGTTTCCTTTATGATGATTTTTAGATGGAGTTTCTCACATTTTGCCATAGTGCAAGCACATGGTGCTCCTATGGGAGTTTTGTGGCATCCCAGGGGTAAACATAGCATGTTTGCAACAGAAATGTCTCGTATCAACCCAAACAGTTACCAGGTGTTGGAGCTTGAGTATTTCTGCTTGACCTTTAATAAAGATCAGCCTGCTTTAGGTCCAAAGCACGGATTTGGGAGTAAATATGAAAATATATTTTAAAGCAGATTATTTTAAAATTAATGGCTGTTGCAACCTGCATGGACCTCTAGCCAACCTCTACAACAATGGTAGAGGGGAGCACAGCTGAAATGATCAAATCAGAGGCATAAAAAATGTCATCTGTTATATTTCCTCGCACAAACCAATGAAATATCATAATTATTTTCAAAAATTCAGAACAAAGTCAGATTTATGCTATCTCTACTTTCCCTTAATTAAGTTTTCCATTAATAAGTAGTGGACGATCAGACCCATATCAGTTTATGGCAATAAGTCCAACCATTCCATCACTTTAAAAGCAAAGCAGAAAGATGTTTAGATCGTCTGTTTATACAGATCACTATGATGAAGGAGAAACTGAGTGAGAGGAAAGTATGTTATGCCTGAAAGAGATATGATGGTTCATAATCATGCTGTACTACATCCTGTGTAAAGAGGACCTTTTCAGTTGTAAGCAGACATTAGATCAAGCCTAATGAAAAATCCTTTCTTGAACAGTAGGCCCATTAAAATGCCAAACGAAGTTACAGCTATCAAGTGTGTAGGCAGGGCTACCCCATGTGGTTCAAGACAAAGACAAGCTAAGGAGCTGGGCTGTACAATTGGGAAAGGTAAGAGCAAACACTGGCAATTGAAATGACAAAAAATCTTCATTTTGTTCTTGAAAACAAGGCCTCAAGCACGCCCCCTTATGAGCTGAAGAGGAAGAAAAATCAGGCTTCACTTTTTCCAAATTACACAGAGGAATAACTTTAACTTTCTACAACAATTAGTTTTCTGGCTTCAGGCTAGCTTTTCATTTCAGTGAAATCCAAAGTTGAGTGAGGCTGGACCCAAAGCATATATTCCACAGTTCAGCAGTCACAGTCTAAAGACTGGATTTTGTAGGTTGGCTTCATAATCAGTTGAGTGTCATTGGTAACGATGCGCCATCAGAATAAAAAAACAAACACAAACCACGCAAAAAAAACCCAAACAAACCACCAAAACAAAAAAAAAAAACACCCCAAAACCCAAAGTTAAACTTCAAACCCTACTCTCCAGTTATAACTATAATTATCAAAGCCATACTCAATAACCTAGAATTAGCACTTCTGCTTAATCCTACACACCAAGTGGGAGGCAAAAAGGAGGAGAACAGTGTAGTTCTGATGCAACTAGATAAACATGTATTAACGATTAGTAGAGAGGTCAAAATTAGAACTATTAGAACTAGAAGTTAAAGGAAATTTTTAAAAAGCTTCTTTCCCCAAATAAAAATGTTTACACAAGTAACTGGAAAATAAAATGCTTTACCTTTATACTGCCTGTCAATATTTCCTCTGTGCCAATAATGAAGGACCTAATCTTGTATGTCCTACCAACTTTCAGGATTTTGTTCAATGTGAAAAGACTCTTGTTCAGGGCATGTATAGTTATTACTCTAACTTAACCCCAATCACGGACCTCTAATGAACTAGAACAAAACCTAATGAACATAACTGAATATAAGAATAATTAAATCATTTCACAGAATTATAGAAAAAATAGGTTAGAAGGGAACTCTGGAGGTCTCTAGTCAAACCTCACCAGTGCCAAGCAGAAGGAAATAATCCCTTCCCTCAACCTGCTTGCTAATTTATTACTAATGCACCCCGGTGTAGATTCAGCCTTAATTGCAGTAAAGGCATACAGCTGCTCCATGTGCAACTTGCTGTCTGTAGAACCCACAGGTCCTATTCTGCAGTGTTGCTACCTATTGAGTTGGTCCCCAGCCTGTACTAATGCATGGCTTGCTCTTTTCCAGGTGCAGGACTTTGCATTTGTCCTTGTTCAACTTCATGAGGTTCTTGATAGCTCATTCCTCATGCTTGTCTAGATCCCTCTGAGTAACATCCCTACCCTTTCCGTGCATCAACAGCTCCTTCCAGTTTGGTGTCATCTGGAGGCTGGCTGAGATGCCTTCAGTCCTGTTATCCTGGTCACTGATGAAGGCATTAGCACTGGCCCCAATAGGTATCAACCCCAAAGGAACACCATAAACTGTTAGACCTGAAACTGTAAACACTTTAAGTTCAAAGGTCCAGACAATTTTCCACCCCTCCTTACAGTCCACTCATCCAGTCCATTTGTCCTTGTTTGGCTAGCAGGAGTTAGTGTCGAGAAAGTGTCGAAAGTCTTGCTAAAGACTTGCTAAAGACTTGCTACTCTTCCCGCATCCACCGACCAAATCATTTCATTGTAGAAGGCTTTCAGATTGGTCAGGCATGATTTTCCAAGGGATAAATCCAAGTTAACTCTTCCTGGTCATGTTCTTATCTTTCATGTGTCTGGAAATAGCTTTTTTGAGAATTTCCTCCATAATTTTCCCAAGGACTGAAGAAAGGCTAGTCAGCCTGTAGTTCCCTAGACCCACCTCGTCTTTCTTAAAAGGAAGGCATATCATTTTCCTGTTTACAGTCATCGTGGAACCCCTTATGTATTTTGACTTTTAATATTCTCATGTTCATTATTCTCATTTTTAAATGTCATAATTCCTTCCGGTTTGAGTATCCTCATCTCTTGCTGCTAACCTGGCTGTTTCTCAGGCTATAACTTGATTTTCTGTGTGAATAGTCTATCATAGAGTGATTATTTGGCAATCGTTTCCAAATTCGTGTCATATTTCTAGAAGGTTTATATTTCATTTGTAAAGCTTTCTCCTGCAGAAAGTAGGTGTACACAGCATCACAGCCCAGAAATGGATTTGGAATTTTCCTTTATAAAATGTTACCTCTATAGGATTCCTGCCCTCACCAAATACTTTATCTATATTCTTTCCATGTGCATGTGTACTGGAATAGGAAGCTGCTTAATTTGGAGAAACTTTTAACTCATTTGCAGCAAAATAAGTTAAATGTTAAAAAAAGGCATATGTTAAAAAATTTTAATCATTCATTTGGCAAATGTTTCTTGTATGAGTAGCTCTGTACTACTGAAGTCTGTAGAGCTATCTGGGCATATACAGTTATACACAGAAGTTTTTGTTCAGTTACTTCTGAGTCCTTAACATGAGCTTGTTTTCTTCTGATATTTTCAACAGTGTATTTTTGAAACTAGTCATACATAAAAGGTAGCTGCCCCTTTTGAAGTGAATGAGAGTTTTCCTACTCGTTTCAGTGGGAATAAATTGAAACCATTAATTAACTTTCTGCCACCTATATCAATCTTCATGGAAGAACTTTAGCGTAGTGATATTTTCCTCATAGGCATATCCTTATGGGATAATAATTGAAAATGTGAATTAACTGCAGTAACTATCACACAATCATTTTTCTTTCCTAAGAGAGTCAATTTTCTGATTGACTTACACTGCTACAGTAGTTACGTGAATTAAACTATTGCCATTTCAGTCCACTAATAAAAGCACAGCAAGAACATTTCCAGGAATTCTGAAACAAGTATACCCCTGCTCTGCTTTGCCTTTGATAAAGCTCTTTTCTCTAGCTTCTCTCTTAGCTCCATTAGTACAAGCGTCTCTAGGCTATATGCTAGGCCACCACAGCTGCTTCAGGTACTGAAATAAACTAAATACTCATTATTTACTCCCCCTCAAGTGGCTGATCTTTCCTTTGTCTTCTTTTCCCCTTGCTCTTTCTCCTGCTCCTTATATCTGTAGCAAAAAGCATTTTTTGCTTCCTATGGTTTGTCAAGGCTGCTGAACAGAGCCTTTTATCCCCACTGGGCCTCTGAAAATGTGCCACGGTTACCCTCCACACTTGGAAGGACTTCCCACATACCTCCTAAAGGAGTCCTTCTCTTCCTCAGTATATTCCTCAAGAATAAATTAATGAGAAAGCTCGGGGGTATAAAAGTATATTAAAATGTCGACCAATTATCCTGTTGTGAGGAGTAGGCAAATTCTGATTTGTGCAGATTAGCAGGGAGTAAATTCCATCCTTCAGTACATGCCTATACTGAAACGGTTTTCATTTCTCCACTAGAATGATATATTCTGTCTCCTACTGGAATGACATATTTTGACCCCAAGAACATGCAGGGGTGAAGTGTTAAGAAGTTCCAAGAAACACTTCAGAGCATTAACCACAGGCAGACAGAGTACTCGATTTTCTAAATAAAATGCAATTACAACCCTTATTAACCTGTACCCCTTTTACAGGCAATGGGACAAGATCAAAGAGCACAGTCCTTACTAAAAAAAACAGCAAGCAGAATTTCGGTTTAGGAAACAAAGCAGCGGCATCAGGGCAATGACTGGGAGAGCAATGTTGCAGGGCTCTGTTTATTCTCTCTCAGACTCATCAAAGGCTGAGTGTTCAGATGACACACATTCAGTTTAAAGTCAAATAATGGTTTCTCCTAATTATTAGCACTTTGAACTTTTAAGTAGGATCTCAAAGTGAAGCTATTCTGCCTCTAGCAACTCCCACAGAAAGAAGAACATTTCAAGCTTAGCATCACTACAGTAGATGCAGCACAAAGCATCTTACAGCTCTATATTATTGGCAGTGCCATAAAAGGAAGATACGATGGAAAGATATGCAGGCCAAAGTAACTCCTGATTTGCATGCCATGCAATCTCACTGCTGTTGTACAGAATGGATCATATACCAGAGGACAGAAACTCAGCAATTTGCTGAATACAGTAATCATACACCAGGCAGAAACTGTGTTTCTACAGATCTAGTTCCTCAGCGTGGGTGGGCACAGGTATGGGAAGCTGATCCACAGATGAAATGGAGTCTTTTCCCAGTCTTGGTTGGGTTCTTTACTGATATAGATAACAGAGCTGCTCTGTACTATACTGGATGGCTCTGAGTACCTTCAGTCTAGTGCCATGAATGGAGATCAGATGTCAAAGCTTCCAGCATGATCTCCACATGCTACTGATGGTCATACAGCTATGCCCACCTGGGGATTTCTGAATGTCAGAAGAATTCCGTGGTCAAGTATTACAAATGGGCAACTATTGACACCAAACTTGTGCCACAGGAACCTAGTACTAAATATGCAATTCTGCGTGCTTTTTATCAGGTCACTGTATTAAATCCATGGGCTACAGCACTTTATTACATACAGAGAGAGGTGGACATCTTGCCTGGTACAATTATCCTCTATTCCAAATAATCCTCGTTAAAGAACTTCATTCTCTTAGCTGCCACAAACTGAAGTTGTTCACCTTAATAATGAAATTCGGTGCTCCGTTCCACTGTCACTTTCCTCATCAAGCAATTCTTGTCTCCCCATGCTGCTGCAGTATTATATAACCAGCCACGTGCAAAAGCTGGATGCAAACCCAGCTTGAGAGCCAAGCTCAACACAGCACAGCCACGGTCAGTTATCTATTTGGAGAAAGGTACAAACTCTCAGTTGACCAGTTCCCATTACAAAGTAACAGCGTTCCAGTGTCAGAAGTGTGCTTCTCCCCTGCCGTGAACTCTGGAGACTCACATTCGTACTTGTGAAAATCAGGATGGGAAAATCTGACAACCGCTTTGCAAGAGTGTGAACAGCATACATAAACACTAGAGGGGGTCTCCAAAACAGGATATTGGCATTAGCACGAGGTAAAGTAAAACCTCCATCTCAATCAGACTAATTACCCACGGTGCAACATTTGTATGTGCAATGTTTGCACATACAGGGCATGATGCACTGGAGAATCAGGTCTGCTGTTGATAAAAGATAGTACAATTACAATGAAAAAGAGGGGAGTTGTGGGATGGAGAGAGCAGAGAATGTGGTTTTTTAACAGCAGAGTCCAAGAGAACACATTACCTCTTTAAAGTTGCTACCATTTCAGTGAAGGAGTTTTAGTCTTCCTTCAGCAAGGGTTTGAATTTCTCCCAATGTGCCTGAACAGAGAATAAAAGAAAACATAAAGGTCAAATATCATGAGTAGCAATACTGCTTACTTATTAAAATCCCACTCTTCAAGATACACATAAGTCCTTAAGCTCCATTCTGGGAATATAAAGCATGTGGTGCTGATCCCTGGAGAATTAGTCCTGTCAAGAGGCAGGACATCTTCTAACATAGGCACACGCTCATGATAACAGTGCCATGCAACTTCTAGAACCCAAGTTAGCAATTCTGTACAACAAAATGTCCCATCATTAATTCACCACAGGTTTCGGTGTCTCCCGTACAACAAAGCAGCAGAATTTATCTAAGCCAGCAGGTCGGTAAGCCACTAGCCCAGTAGCTCTCAAGAGGTATTAAATACAAATTTCAGGATAAAGTTTTAAATATAAGGTGTTAACAAGTATCACAATGTGCATAATAGAGGCTGATGAATATAGGCATTTCCACAAGAAGTATCTTGTCTCTCAAGTATTTGTCAACCTGCATCACTAAGGACAGTGATAGATGAAGCCAGTGCTTCATCCCAAGCCTTGGCCTACAATTGCAAGGGCTGAGTTTTCCTTTCCATGAGGTCAAGAGGGGAAAGACATTCAGCACTGGAGATTCCACTTAATAGAATTTCATAAGACTCATGAAGGAAAGCTGTGAGATGGGGCCATCATATGAAACAATGTTCATAAACATTTTAACACAGAAAACCTCTTAGACAGAGACAGTAGATGATTGTATAAGTTTTGCAACAGTACCAGTAACAGAACAGGAGGAAGAAGAGGGATAAAGTCGGCTACATCCATCTTTTGTGACAGACAGTTTCCAGCTCCTGAGTAAATCACCTGCTGAGATCGGGAACAGACACATCATCCCGGTAGCCAGAAAAACATTTATTCCAAATCTACTACGAAAGAACTCCTCAAGAATTCAGAGGATGTATTACTGTCAAGCAGCCTGAGTCTGAACTGACTAACTGAAAAGTTACTCATGCTTACCTGTACCACTAACCATACTTCTTATTCCAGACACTGATACTACCTTGAATGAGTAAATCAAAATTAATTAGGAAGCTCAGAGAGCTGGAGTGAAGGACTTAGGGAAACACAGGGAACATAAGCATCAGAAACATGGTCTTAGCCAGTTATTTTAGAGAAGGGCCAAGCTCATGAAGGGATAAGAACTAGGGTTCAGCCTCCCTGCTCACATGGTATAACTGGAGTTGTAACTGGAGTGTGGCTTCTTTGACCACAGAATGGTGTTCCATGAGCTAGCGGTAAGAGGAGTGCCACCTCCTGACAAAGAGAAAGGAAAACGACCTTTAGTTATAAACTTCCTTCTGGAGGAGATTTTTAATTGCCTTTGAAGGGAAGGATGACAGAAACTTTCAGGAAAAATTTCTTCACTGAATGGTTATCAAGCATTGGAACAGGCTGCCTAGGGTAGGGGTGGAGTCACCATCTCTGGAGGTATTTAAAAGACGCGGTTGTGGTGCTTAGGTGGACTTGGTGGTAGTACTGGGTTTATGGTTAGACTCAATGATCTTAAGGGTCTTTTCTAACCTAAATGATTCTATGATTCTATGTATGAATAAATACCAGTGACTTTGACAAGGACCTAAAATCAAAGGCATGAATAGGGCCGTTCTTGAAAAGGTCATAAAAGTGATGAAGTAAATGAGTGAGTCAATCCATTGAAGAAGGCTGATTATTTCCCTTTTATTTCCTGTCTTTCTTGCATTAGCAAAGACATCTTACTAGATGATCAAGATAACAAGTTAACTGGTGCAACAGAGACTTGAAGAGGTGGCTGACACTGTAGGCTTGTTCAGTGCTTATCCAGCCATATTATGTATAGGGAGGGATTAGATGCAAGTGTCCAGGTAATGATGGAAGAGGAAAGAAATAAGGTGCTAATACACTGGGGATTTAAAATAGGTCACTGAACTAGAAGGATCAGTAATTATTTTGTGGGTAATTAGGAGAATCATCCAGATTGCAGGATCTGTTGATCATAGGGATTTGAGGGATTTTTGTAGAAAACTACAGCAGTTAAGGAAAGCCGTCCTTCAGAGAAAGGGCACACACCCACACAAGCGCACACACACACGCAGAGGAATCCAGATGAAGTATAAGAAATGTAGTAAGAGATCAGCTGAGCTAACTTGTGAATTTCACATTGACCTTACAAGAAAGCAGCGTACACAAACTATGTCATAGCATTGAAGATAATTGCTGAAGGAAATAGGGGCTAACTCAGGAAGCCAAGAAGCAAAAAGAAATTCAGCTTGCAAGAGGCATCAGTGACAGCAAGAAACTCATCTGTAGGTAAATTAGTAGCAACAGGAAGCACTGGAAGAGTCTTGGCCCACTTCTCAACAGGAAGGAAAGCTACAGATGATACTCAGTAGGTTGAAGAGTATTTTATGTGGTTTTTGCATCAGCTTTCACTGGAAAGGCCTCTGGTGGACAAGGCACTAGTACTGTTCAAACCAAGAAGGAAGATCTTACCCTATGACTGGGAAGGTACAGGCTACAGTGTACACAAAGCCAGATGTTTTCAAATCAATTAAGCCTGAAGAATTCTTTAAAGGACTGTCTGAGACAACATCAAAGCTACCCTAGAATTCATGGAGAAAGAGGCAAATTCTAGCAGACTGGAAAGAGCAAGTGTGGTGCCCATCCTTAACAAGAAGGATGATTGGCAAAAAAAGGAAGAGAAATTGGTGAATTATGGACCACTCACCTTAACTTAAGCTCTTTAAAAAATAAAAAATGCCTTAGGCACCAGAAACTATAAACTGAGAGCTACCAAAATGGTTTTATCAACAGCACATTGCATCAAGCCGGTCTAATTTCATTCCACAGTAGGTCAACACAGGCTAAGAAAGAAGCTGAGAAGGTCATATATTTTGATTTTATTAAGACATTACACCATCTGCCACAGTATTCTAATAAGGAAGCAGTGAAACTTTGTCTAGAAGAAATTACCTCATCATGGTTACAAAACTAGTTGTAAAAGTGCCAGGGAAGAGTTACCAGTGGTTCATTGACAGTATGGATGGATGTGTCAAGTTGAGTTTGTAGAATGTCCAATTCTGTCCAGTCTAGACCAATGTCTAGATGCATTGATGCTCTGAACGATGGAATTAATTGTGCTTGTAAAGTACGCAAGTATTTTAGAGGATAAGATTAGCACTCAGAATGATCTTGACAAAGTGAAGAAAAGGTCTGAAAGACCAGATTCAAGTTCAATAGCAACACATGCTGTTCTCCTAAAACAAGAATAATTGGCTACAAAAACAAAGGACTGGAAGCAACTGGGGAACGTGCTAGAGTTCCTCTCCTCCTTGGAGAACCTTTCACAAACATGCTAGATCTTGCATATCCCATCCTGAAACACCTGATTCTTTCTGACTCTAGGGAGTTAGGCACAAGAGAAGCAGTGCATCCCACTCCTGAGAGCAAGGATCTAACAGCTAGGTTTGATCACGCCTGATGACTTTTTACATTCCTTCTTATGCTTTGCTACCACGGAGCCTCTGCTTTAAACAGCTTCAAAGTTGTTTTACATTGCTTTTAGCCAAATGTTTCTTCAAGGTGTTCAACACTTCAGAAATGTAGGACAGCTGTTTTATCAGGTTGCTTGTAAATGACAACAGACTGGTTGTGTATGCCAGAAGCATCCTGCCCTGTGCGCGGATGTTGAGACAGAATTAAACATGCTTGGCTGCCTCACTGAGACATTTGGTGGAGGAGGAGGTGAGAGGAGGCCTTCACCAAGAAAGGCTCCAGAACACCGACTGAGTCACCCTGGATTCGGGACCCCATGAACAGCTATGACTGGGGAGGAGACCTGATGCCCGTCCTAAAATGTCATTGTCTTGAAGTCCATACAATATGTGGGCTGCATAGAACAGGCTGGGAAAAGCACCAGTGCACAAAAGCATATTCTGATAAAAAGGACACTAAAAAATCTATGTCCTTTTCAGTCATGCGTATTGAAGCAACTGAATGTTCCTTTCTCATTTTTGGGCGGCAATGACTAAAAACAGATGTTACACTATGTTAATTTCTGTCACTGGCATCTAGTCCCTTGGCAAGATTAAAACAATTGTTGGCATCCTTGGAGCAGCTGGGCAGCAGAGCTGCTTCCTTTACTTGCACAATACTATTCTGAATAACCTTTGAGCCTAAGATTTTGTTGCTTTGTAATGCATGTTTTGGCAGTCTTCTCTTCCACTCCCCCTGTTCAAATACGGCATTCCTCAATCGTCACAGAGTCTAGCATGCATCTTTACTACACCATAAACTTTGATGAAAAATAGATGTAAAATCCATGACATCTATGACACCCATTTAATTTCCACTGCAGAAAAAAAAGGACATTTTCAGGGTTATCTTTGCAGTTTAACTTCTTAGCACCTTTTTGAATTCAAGCTTCATCAGTAAAGCAGGATAAACAGACTTCAGCACTGTGTCATACGTTTCACCTGGATGGCTAACATAAGTACATAATTTTACATAAAACGTTGAATACTTTTGACATTAGACGTATGACTTTAAAGTGAAAATGGTGGTCATTGGCAAAACATCATTTGAAGAATGAGTACTATTAATTCCAGCATTGATAGGTGGAATAAGAAAAATGATTTCTTACAGACCACAGTTCTTTTGCTAGGAGCTGTATGTGATGTCTTCTGGGAGGAAAAAAAACAAAATCAAACATAAAAATGATCTACCTATTGGTCAAGTGTACAACATTAGGAATGTGTCACTGATACAATATAAAGAAGTAGAAATACTATACACCTGGATAGACATCAGATATAGCTTTTCCTCTGTTTTAGTTGATCGTCACTAGGAAAGAAAAAAATGATCAATCAATCTGCAGTTTATCACTTCTGCAGTCTACACTCTTAGTTGTAAGATCACACAATAAAATACTAGACAGTGCTATATAATGTAAATCCTATGGGTGGGTGTTCCAGCAATAAAATAGGAGATATACTTAGTAACTAAAAAAGATAATCAAGATTCAAGGGAGAAGGGGAAACACTAAATGGAACAGTGTTTCAACACTCTTTGAGCATTTTAATGGTTTTTACCATAATGTTTGTAGAAAGAAAGACCATGTTTGCTCAAATGTTACCTCTTAAAAGTGTCTTTCTGTGAAGCTGAGAAATAAATTGATACCTTTCAACTTAATGACCTCCTATTTAGCCAGCACTGTAGACATTTTATTTTCCCCCATCAAATAAAAAGCTGACTGAAATAAATAGTTTAAAAGACTCTTAAATGAGCTCAGTTTCCTTTTACAGAGTTGTAATAGTGCTAGCCTGCCAGAACAAATAGGATACCTGTAATATATAAAAGCAATTTTATGACTTGGAATCTAAACACCACCCAGCCTCCTAGTGCCTATAGGACAAGTAGAGTTGCTGTGACAATGCCCAACAAAAAGGGTTTACTAATGCTAAAATTCTCATAAAAGTAAGAAGGGGAGCATGGCTAAATAAGCCACTGCCATCACGGGCTAATGCCTGGGACTGTCCTCTGACACGGAGGCACTAATACCAAACCCTCCCACTATCCAAAACATATAGTTATACACAAATTTCTTGCCAGGAATGGACTTTGGCCCATACTAACTCCCAAAGGATACTTGAGAGTGGGAGACTGCCAGTTGGCCTAGGCCAAAACTGTGCTCATGGGCACTCTAGCAGTTCAGAATTACAGACAACTGAGCTGCAGCAGCCACAACATTCATACACATTTCTT
>VYZM01015025.1:229292-247967 GCA_013398915.1 Dromas ardeola | reverse complement strand
TTCAAGACCTGAACACAGTACAGCCATGTTGGCACAGCGCTATGTCCAAGCTAACAAATTCTGCTTTTCAGGAGGCTGACTGGCTCCTCTAGGAGATCCTGCCATGCTGACACAGCCATTCTGTCTCCTATCTCCAAACCAGAGCAATGCTCTACTGTGCAGCCGTCTCCTCTTTGCATAACTCATGTGCGTTTCTCCTGCCTTTCCAGGCCTTTGAGCTCCCTCAAGCATTTCTACCCCTACACAATATTTCCTCTCCCCTACCTGTCATTATCCCTCCTCTTGTCTTCCTCTCCTCTATTCATGCATCATGAGCTGGTTCTGCTGAAGGCAGGTGATTTCCTTAGGACTAAATACAGAAAGACAAATTCTGATGTTTCTTCCCACAGAATGCAGCCCTGCTAATCTCTTGAGGAGTAGAGTACCACTCAATGTGGCTATGCTTGGCAGAACAGGCCCTGAAGAATGAGTTCCAAGGTTTAAGCTCACTAAAATCAGCAGCAGCAGCAACAACAAGGAGAAGGGTAGCGAGGGAAAAGCTGTATATTTCAAATACAACACATTCTGTAGATCAGAGACCTTCAGATTCAGAGAACACCAAGCAAATCAGGTTTAAATCATGACGCATTTCAACAAAATATACAATCAAAACATGGAGAGTGCCATAGGGCCTACAAGAAAGCTGGAGAGAGACTTTTTGCAAGGGCATGTAGTGGTAGGACAAGGAGTAATGGCTTCAAACTGGAAGAGGGTAGATTTAGATTAGATATCAGGAAGAAATTTTTCACTATGAGGGTAGTCAAGCACTAGAACAGGTTGCCCAGGAAAGCTGTGGATGCCCCATCCCTGGAGGTGTTGAAGGCCAGGATGGATGGGGCTTTAAGCAACCTGGTCTAGTGGAAGGTGTCCCTGCCCATGGCAGGGGGGTTGGAACTAGGTGATCTTTAAGGTCCCTTCCAACATAAACCATTCTATGATTCTCTGATTTTATGATTTGGCTGTGCATCTACCAAGAAAGAGGCCAGAGGGGAGATGTCACGGGGAGTGGGTAGATGGTTTGTGGCTCTTTTCAATTTCTCTAATCTAGCTCAGATTGCCGTCGTGACTTTCACCAAAGGAGATACTGCGTATAACTTCTGTAATAAAAAATGTATGGTAGTGTGCTAGGAAGAATGAAGAAAGGATTTAAAATCATAATAATCCTAGTTGTGCTGAAGAATACAGCCCAGGGGGCTCAAAGTGGTAAGACAGATTTTATTCACTAAAGAGTTGTAGTGGAGTGTTTCTCTTTTCAAATAAGGAAGTATAAGATAATTACAAAATTCCAGGGTTAAATATTCTGTACACATTTTCTGGAAGTGGAGCTGTGATGTGATAAATCCAGTAGTTCTTGACTACTGTTAATTATGTGTGTGGGTACACCAAAGTAATTTTCTGGACCAGTTTAGTAATATGGTAATAATTTCTTTCTCCTTGAATCTAAAATTCCCCTAAAATCAGAAAATAAGTGACTTTGGAAATGATGTGACCTTGTGGATAAGGTCAAATAGAGCCCATAAACAAACAAACAAAAAAAACCCAAAACCAAAACCAAACAAAAAAACAACTGAAGGAACCCCTCCTAAGCAGAAAATTAAAAATTATCCAAAGGTGCTAGAGGTCTCATGCCTGTCTGATAATGTGAGAAAAACTTCTCCTTTGGAGACCTGAGTAGCAGAAAACAAAAGGTAATTACCATCTGACAGCATTCTCTATATGCAAAGAATTGGTAGCTCCTAATGGGCAGGTGTCCACATTAGAAAAAACATTAATTAGTACCCTTGTTGGCAGGCTCAGCTGAGAAAAACATGACTAAATGAGCATGGAAACTGAAGTGCCTTCTGTGATGATAATTGCATGTACCCACATTTATTGTAATTTGGGATGTGATTTTCCATTTGGATCTGAATCACTGAAAGGGTCTAGTTGTTGTGACAACATACAGAGATAATGACTCTATTAAAAACACTCAGGGCCTAATTTCCAAAGGTATTCATCACCCACACCTTTAATGGGATCAGAAAACTTTTGGTAGATTGGAAAATTTGGACACTCCTCATAATTGCAGTGCAAAAACTGCCAAGTAAGAATTATGAGAAAGCCACAAAGTAGCAGTCACTGTCAACACAATGAAAAGCACCACCAAACTTTAAAAGAACAGATTTCGTAAAAATGAGGAAGACAGAGAGGTATGAGAAGGAAAAAGTTTTGTTTTCTTTCATTTTACATGAAGAAAAAAAGAGCAGTAATAAATGTTAATCCTGGGAATTATACACATTCGTCCTTCAGTAGCAGAAGCACAAATTCAAATAGTATATTAAAACTGAATTATAAAGTTTCTAGAAAAGTTGAAGGTAAAATGTATTTTTCACAAGGAGAGATGGTAAGCAAGTGCAGAATGATATGGAAAAGGCAGGTGTGATTTAAGCGGATCGTCAGAAGTACTGGATGATGCCTTTCACAAGAGGCTGGTCCCCAAGGCTATAAAAATGACATGCCATTCTGGGCTTCAATATACTGCAGACCTGTCTGCAAAAAAGACCGACAGCTGTAACCTGGGAAGGTCTGGGTCATTCTGGTGATAGTCCATTAACATGATCTATCTCACCAGTTGCAGAAACAATCACGCACCATCTCCTAAAGACCAAACAAGTCGTTTTCCCCTCATGTAAGTGTTTGGAGTGCCTGCTTTAAATTTTACAATTGTTATTATTATCACTATGGTAAACATCATGTTCTTTTAACTTGCTTGATATGAAACCCTTTGTAGCCGTGATTCATACCAGCTTGCATTAAATTAACAATTACATAGCAATCAATTTATCAAAGTGAAAATCATTCTGATCTGAGGAGTTGCATCATCAGGGTTGATTTCAAAGGGTGGACAAAAAATGAAGATACCTTGTTACTAGTGTATACTTAGAAAAAGAAAAGGAGAATTCATTTCTCTGCCATGGAATGCAAACGGAGGTAGTCACTTTAATTTGGGGCTTTTCAAATACCACAGAAAAGCCTGGAAGGAATTCAGAGCCTTAAGCCCTGACCCTGCACTGAGACATCTCTGTCTAGACTGAGGGTACCTGTGGTCTGACCACATCCAGCAGAGCTTCATGAAGACGTATAGCAGGTCTGCCTGCACTTAATTTCACAATCAGGGAATACATGCCTATGTTGGATAGCATTCTCCAGGCTTCTGCAGCTGAAATTGCTCTGGAAAGAAACAGAAAAACACAAAGAGATGAAAGATAGTCCATAAAGTTGCACATCAAGGTTTTGCAAAGCAAAATGAGCTGTTCCATTGAATGGTTAAGAATGCCTGTAACTGCTCTGTTGTAGTACGAATGACTGGAAGTAGAGCTTTATTTTTCTAAAAACAAAACAAAAAAAGGAATTTTAACTAAAAGATATCACAAAACAACAAAACATCTTACCTAAATCTTGTTCCCATTTTCTGTGAGTAAAGATTAATTTAGCCTTAAATTACCTAGGGTTGTCTGAAGTGTTAAGCATTTAAGAATTATACAGCAGACATCAAAATCAACTCAAGCTGCAAAACCCAGAAGATTTTTATGTATCGCATATATTTTGCACAGTGGTAAAATGCTTATGTTAATAGGACAGTATGGGAACTGTCATGTGCGTATCTTTATATTAACCAGGTTTTCACGTAACTGAATGAATGTTGGGCATAATCTAGAATTTGGGGAGGAAAAAAGACACCATTAAAATAGGAAATGAGTATGTTTTAAAAATTGGAGAAAAAATACTTAAGTACTTCTTCTGACTACATTTGTTCTTGATTGAAATTTCACGAAACAGCTCTTAAGAAAGATATTTGTAATTCTGAGTAATAACAAACTTCCTCATAATCTTAAAATGCAATGAAAAATTACATTTTAGACAATGAAAAGACATACATAATAATAAAGAGACAATGAATAAAATAAATACATACATAAATACATAAATAAAGAAAAAAATATAAATGAAGAGAAAATGGAGTTAAAAACGATAACTGTAAGGGTTTTTCTCAAAAAGGTAACCATTGTTAACCACAAATAAATAAAGTACAAGACCAAGAAAACCCCAAATCGGAATAATATAACCAGAAAATTCACAAAACAACCTTAGAGACTTCTGGCTTCTATACTATCCAGTGCAGCATGGTGCAGTTATATCCAACATATCAGAAACTGTCCTGCCTCTTAACGGGAGCCACTACAGTGATATCAGTGCATCCCAGGGCCAAGCTGATGAGCTGTACCCACAATCTTAACGGTGATGCAGCTTCCCAGCCGAGCCCTTCCAAGGGCATGAGGCTGGATTAGCTCCCATCAGTGGTAGACAGGAGGTCTCTCCACTGTGGCTGGTGTACTGGGGAGACTTGCCCTAAGTTTACAGGTAAATACAGTGAAGGTGGCAGAAACGAGGAAACTGATAAGCAATTTGTGCTTGATGTGCAATAAAGCTCTGATGCTCTTTGCTGCCTGGCATTGCCCTTTCTGAGTGCTGGCTGTGCCAGTGGGCTAGTGCAGCTCTGGGGCTAGGTGAGCATCTCACTCTTTCATACATAGGCTAGACTTCAGCATACTCCTGCTCTCTGCTCTCTCTGTACCATCGTACAAGGTGTTTATCCACACCAGGAGCCTTCAGCCTTCACCCGGGTCATAGGCCCAGGGCCACCTCCAGAGGTTGCTCTCTACTGTACTGCTGCTTCTATTTTATGCATGGAGGCACCTCAGACAAGAGGGAAGAGTGGTTAAAAGAAACAAAAAAAAAGCGGAGGAAAAAGCAGAGCTGTGTAATGTCAAAGGAGCAGGGACTTCTTTGGAGCAATAGTGAGGGAAGGGTGTATGACACAGGAGCTTGGAGGGCTCAGGAAAGAGCAATCACGTAGGAAAGTTATGGACTGCCACCTTAGATACACCAGAGTACAGCAGAGGAGCCTAGAAGATATATCTACTAGTGGTACTGTCATTACAGTTTGATATCTCTGTAATGGAATAAAATGCTTTATCCCATCCCATCTCTATTAGAGCACATATTTTTCCCTTTAGAAGCTAATAGCTATTATGTTTTATTACTATTAACTCTTAATTAGACTAAAAGCAAAGAAATGGCTAGCTTCATGAGCTCACCTTTTATCACTAGCATCACATACGTTATTTTGGGGGTGGTTAAACTTAAAGGCAACTCAAGCTAGTATGTTTTGAAATCTCTCCATTATATGGCACTGTATGTAAAGTACACTGTATATAAAGTGCAATCAGCAGTACTACCTGAGGAACACATAGATTTGCTGTGTCTGACTTGCAAATGTTTAGCCCAATTCACAGACATTTTGTCCGGATACTCCAGTTAAAATGTATTCAAATCCCCAAGACACAATACAGATGTCTACGTGGCACAGTACAAAACATGTCTAGGTAAAAAGCTAACTCAAGTACTAGCAACACAGTTATATTAGTGCAAGGCTCTTGCAGACTAATTTACTTGTTGACAGTTATTGTTCTTCCAGAAGCTGCTTGGGGATCTCTAGGCAGCATTGCACTGTGCTGAGATGGCATTCCCTTACAGAAAACAGCCTTTGGTTTTAGTTTGAAATGATAAACTATCATTTCAACGGTGTTATCTCTAGCCTCAGCCAACGATGAGCACGAGTGTCCGAGAGCAGTCAGAGCCCTTTGTCAGCTTGGTCTAAGCACCAGGAGAATGGCGAGAGCAACAGTGCAATGATTTTCATCCTGTTTTGTATTTTTATTAGTGAACATTTTATATTTCTGTCATTTATGATCATGTATAATATAATATATTCTACACATTATTGAAATACGAATATCTCCACATAGTCTAAAGACTTGAGGTAATGCTATGATTGAGCCTGCATAGTTCAAGCAGTAGACAGTCCTTGCCTCAAAGATGTAGAGTCTAGTTAGATAAGATAGATAGTATGTGTGGGTTTGAGGGGTAGAGGGAGGCGTGCACCGTGTGATAGCAACAAACAGCGTGCTAGTTTCACAACCGTTCTTTTTGGAAGTGTGGGAGAGTGTGAAGAGAAGGAAGGTTAGTTATAAAGTTAGATGGAGAGAAAAGGGAAGGGAGAGAGCATTTTAGGAAAGGTGATGGGCTGGGTAAGACAAGAGAGAACAAGAAGAAACGGTATGTGGGGGTGAGGAGGACAGGAGGTGAAGGGTAGGAGCAAACCTTTAACACAGCAGAAAGACCATAGTCAATACCACAGCAATTTCAGAGAGACGGGGCTTCCTACCCGCTTTAGCCATATAACAAGTATTTAGTTTGATTTAGTCGTGTCAGTTGTATTTATAATGAGCTGAGCGCTTCCACCAGCTATTTGTCTACTCTGGTTGCCCTCTGTTGATGCTACAGGGAGCCTAAATAACTTGCTTAGACTGTATAACCAAATTTTTAGTAGGCTGAACTTAGGTGACATGAACCCCAAGCTGTATGTCCAAAGGTCCCCATTTTGACTGTTTCTGCTGCAGTTCCTTTTATTATCTTCATTAGTTCTGAAAAGCTGGCAGATGGAAGCCCATGGTTGTGACTTTGTGCATTTGGGGAAAGACAGAGTTTCACCCTAAGGTGGGAAGGTCACTGATAACAAAGTCATCATATGGAAGGTGCTACACTCTTGTTTTCTGATTTTTCTCTGTGGAAGACACCAGCTTAAAAATGAAGGCTCAGTTCTTAAATTCAGAAAGGCTGGTTTACCTCAGCATTTCTCTTTTTTAATACTTTTGCAGTTTCGCTGAAAAAAACCTGTGTAAGCCAGCCAGAATATTGGCATAAGCAACCAAAAGTTCAATTTTCTCTCAGGGAGTAGTAAATGGCAGGTATTTTCAGGTATTTTTCAGTAGGACAGGGAGGTATTTTCATTATTAATATTTTTGCATCATCTGACACGTTACTTTTTCTTTTTTAACATGTCTGCTTTTGAAGATTTTTTAAAATAGATTGAACAACAAAAGACTGCTAAAATTGGAAACTGTGTGAGACATTTTGGTATTATTCAATCAGAGACAAATCTGACACTGAAGACAGTTCTTGTTTAAGAACTTTCATTGAATGAACATGATCACAGCACAAAACAAAGAAAAATGTCAGTTCTCCTAGTTGTATGTTCATCATTTAAGTCTCACAAGGTACCTGAGGAAATAGTTTCCGTTTTGAAATGGTTGATCTGTTCTATTCAGCTATGAGTTATTTTTACAATGCATCAAGGCAAGTATTAAACAAAGTATACTTTATTCGATCATAATTTTCTTAAATAGTTTAAATATCAGTTTCTTGATTAGTTCAGGAATTCTTCTACTTATAATTTTTAATGTGAAAACCTCAGTCTATGAACATTCTTTAAGTGATTCTTATTGAAATATGGAATTTAATGATATAAGAATACAAACAACCAGCTGAAATTTTCCCTTTGAGGGACACAGAAGAAACGAGTTCATGAAAACCTAAACATACACATTATTAACAGCTGAAAAGATTGGATAAGCATTTTTAAGTGTCTTTTCTATATTGAATCTCCTCTTTTGTGTTTCTACCAACTTTTTCAAATAAGGCAGCTCCTGTTATCTCAAGGTAACTTAAATTTCTTCTATTACAATTCAGAATATATTAATGAATTATGCCCTGAAAAGGAAAATATCAGTTTCTTAACAGTTTGATACAAAGGTCTTTGAACTGGTAAGAATATCTCTACAGAATCTCGAGCTTTTCACCATGCATTAATAGTACACAGCCACCCTACCTGCACTCCGTAGATTTAGATGACAAAGCATGTGTAAGATTATCAACTCTGTCTTGAAGACCGTTTGCTGAGATATAATTTGTGCTGGTTTGTCCAATGTAGTCTTAACAGCCCTAAGTGAAAAGCTTTCCAATCTTTTTAGTATAGCATCACTACATCACTTTGTTGCCAGGATAGTCTTCTTGATTTTCAGCTTACACTTACACTTGCTTAGTTTCACAATGTAGGCTAGAAATGTTGTATGTAAGACTTAAATACACCATTGCAATAACTTCATCCATAATTTGTTAGAACACCCAAGCTGAGCTTCTGAAAAGCAACCAGTACAGATAGTTTGTTGGCTGTCAAAATACAGAAGTGGAAGCTCTGCTAGTGTTTAGTCAGCCCAACTCATTGTCTTAGAAGAGATGTATTTTTACTGGGATCTGAGGGAATCAAATAGATCTTCAGACATTCTGTAGGGTCTTTGTAATGGGAGATGAAAATTAAGCCTATATACTTCATCCTCTAGAGCAAAGAAGCTAAGAAAATATACCTGCCTTTAGTTATGTAATAATATCACAACATTACTTAACTCCCACCTTTGGACTTTTAGGTGCCCAAAATATTTCTTTATTAACCTATCACTGTGTAATGTTCCCATTAGTCCTTTAATGGCTATTTTCTATTAAGCCTTAAGTGACTCTTCTACAGTTGACAGCTGAAGCAACAAGTATTTAACAGCATAAAAATGTAAAGCAGAATTGTTCGTAAAATAATCTGCAGCGTCTGGCACCGTTACCACAATAAATTAAGGATATTTGAATGCCTGTAGTTCTGAGGTTTGCTGTCAATGGTAGGATTTTTTAATAATTTTTAGATTCATGTTCTCTGCAATCAATTTTAATAGTTTAAAAATGTGAAGCTTTTTAGGTTATTTAAAAAGCAATGAAAACCTGAGACTTACTACAGCTTAGATCTTACTTAAGATGCCAAAACCATAACATCTTTTTCTCTCTCCTTTTCTTTTTTTTTTTTTTTTGTTTCATAGATATGTGTATTTTTTCTCCTGCAAACTCTCAGATTATTTTTTCTCTTTATCTTGGTCAAAGAAATTTTTATTTATTTGTGTTCTGGTAGATGCAAGTACATTAAACAATGTCCATACATACTCAACAGTAGTCAGTAACATTTATTTTTATGCTGCGTCTGTTCCTAGAAAGATTTCCTATCCTCAGAACCACCACTTGCCATCCCCAATGTTTAATAAGTGAATATTGGTTCCTTATAGTTAGAGAATGACAATGTATTTGCAATTAATTTAATACAGGACTCTGTAAGCTTTGTATCTTGAGTCTGAGGGGAGTTGACAAGCTTCTCTAGAATTGCTGCTTGATTTTCTGCCTGGAAAAAAACAGAGATTTTTCCATACATATTTCACAGACCAAGTGTGAATGATGAGTAAGTTAAATAAAAACTCTGAGAAATGTAAAAACTATATTCTAGAACCCAGAGAAATAAATTCAATTTCTTCTGCTGTTAATGAAAATTTCCTCCATGTAAAGTATCTTATATCAGAGCTACCGAGAGTGCTTTATGACATCTGAACACATTAATGAGCCATACTCACCCCTACTGCTTGATAACTCTAGTGAACCCAGCTAAGGTACATCCTCAGTGAACTCTGCTCACTCCATCTATTCAAATACTGTATTTTAAGCTCATTCCAACTGATGCAAATTGAAATCACCTCTTGTGCCAAGCACAGGATAGTCTTCTATAATGTATTCTTAGCCATTCAAACACTGGAATCACTGAAAAGGAATGCAGATTACTTGCTAGTATTCTCACCTTTAAAGCTGAGGATGAAGCTAATTTGCTTGAGATCACACTGTGCTGGGTCCTGCACAAATATAGTCATTACAGTCCCTACCCCAAGAGTTAATTCTAGAGGACAAGATGCAACAGGCAGTTGGGACCAACCACCTTTCTTGGGACGGGCAAGACAGAATAATAAAATTAAACAAGATATACACCATTTTTTAGCTGTGGGACAGGGAGGCATGAAAAGCAACTCCCATAGGCAGATCTTATATACAGCTTGGATTTTAGTAATAGTAAAATAATGCAGTAATACAGCGCATCTCATTGTTAGAGGTCTTACAGATGGGCTATTAAGCTATTTTTTCCCTTTGTTGGATATGTGTCCAGTTAGAAATGAAAGTTCCTATGGTATTTTTTCAAAAGGAACAGCTCCAACTACTTCCAACAATCCCTCTCCACCTAAAATAAGCTATGCTTTCGAGAGCTGAGTGTAGGCTATTGCTAAAATGAATAACACATAATGAGTGCTGCATTTGCCTACACACCATTGCCTAACAACCAGTATCTAATTCATTACTGTAAAGCATTTGAGGATGTCACGAGCATGAAAGACACTATATAAAATGAAATTCTATTAGTCTCATTTAATAGTGTTTCAAACATAACACCATTTCCATGTAGTTTGAAAAGTAATTTAAGATATCCCGATATAGATTACTCTAAGCTAAAATTTTAGAAAAGGTTCTTCTTTGCTTCTTGCTCATTGAATTTGCATTTAGTGATTGAATAGCTATTGCCTTAAAGGACATATCAATGAAATTACTAGGGATTTGCCACTGAATTACTTTCAAAAGTAACAAAGCTTCACAAAAAGTGTGTGTAATGGATACAATGTATTTGAGTTCTGAGACATAGCTCAGCCAGTACAGGACTGGTGAAATACTATTAGAAATTTTAACCAAAGTTTTAGATTACTTCAATAGATTCCTAGATTGTCGGCACACTCTGCACTCATGAACTGGCAAAAGAACAAGAGAAGTTTCAGCCATGCGGTAAACAAACAAAACAAGGACAATGATCTCATCAATTTGTGCCAGCTGAAGCTAACAGTCATTGAAGAGGAAGTTACAGGATGTACCCATGTCCTTCTATCAGAAAAATTACAGGAAGATTATGCACTCTCTTGCCCAAGAATGTTTCCTTACAAGAGAAGTGACCTAGATGCTCCATGCATTGATTCCCATCTGGAATTTGATGTAATCCTCATTCTCTGCTTACATGTGACTGAAAATGTTAAGTTTGCACTGCCTTGTTGGCACTATTGACATCTTCTTGTGCGCCCTCTGACAGAACCTATGGCAGACCACGCAGCATGGGAAGTCAGGCAAGGGGAGCTTTATACAAAGGTGCCTGATTTTCTTTGGCTGAGAAGTGAAAGAGTAATGTGAAGGCCACACTTTCTGTGTTCGCACTTAGAGCATCACATTAAACCCAGGAACGTCACAACAGCATGATAGTTTGAGATTAAATTCAGTGCAAGGTAGGACACCACAATTTCGAGATATTGTAGGATTGGGAAATTGTTCCTTTGCCTTAAAGAAGCTTATAGAAAGGAAATATCTTTAAATCTATCTGACTATTCAGTAAGAAAAGGCACCGTGAGTTGATAATAATGTTCAAATTTTACAGCAGTGTCAACCAAACTAAGGCCAGGCACACAGCTGAAAAGAAAAAAAAATAAAAAGGGAAAAAAACTCCACTAGAAAAGAAGAGTTTCCAGCTTCTTTCTTACACCAACAGCTGAATGAAAGACCTCACCAACAGTGCAAAAGTATAAAGAAGCATTTTAAATAGCCATTTTTACTGGTTAAAGTTAGCATGCTTCACATACCAATTTACATTTCACACACCCCTTCTTGTATCACAACAATATCATCTATCACTTGCACTTTAAGAGCATATCATTTAAAATATGAAGAGCAGGATTTCTTGCTTTTTATGCACCCAGGAAGATGGTAGCTATGTCACACAGGTATGCAAGGGCAGCACACGTCTGCACACAATCCAGTCTCCTACAAGAGCAGAGTCTGTCTCTGCTGCTCCCCTGAGGTTGTGAAAGATTTGGGCTCTTGGCTGCAGGACAGGTACACTGTCAGCAACAACCCATGGATTCAGACCCCTGGAGAAATCTCTCCATGCCGACTGCATTGCTACAAAAAAAGATATGAGCCTCACTGAGCTAGGAGAGATGAAAAATAAGGCCTGCTTTTCATGATATGCCTGTTTATTCAGTGATGTCAAGAGGGAATACTACCAAAGTCAGCCCTTAAAGACAAGTTCTGTCCTGAAATGAAACACTCTGTTGTGTGTTTATTTATTTTTTTTAAAGAAAGAGTCTTACTCTGCTGTCAGTCTGTATTCAAAATCACATCTGCTGAAGTCAGGACCAAAAGTATGTTTTAATGTTTTTTCTTCCCCAAGTTAATCTGTTAGAACTCATTCTGTCAGAAAGGATGGAATTCCTTCTTTATCTGCCATCAAAACCCAAATTTCTTAGAGGTGTTCAAACTTTCTTAAAATGTGCCATCTTGATAAAAGAGACAAGTGGAAAAATTTGCTTAGTTTCCAGAAGAACTTCGTAGTGTGTGTGTGTGCGCGCACATGTACTAGTGATCATTAGAGAAAGGAAAAAATGCAAAACTTGAGAGCATAATTTCATACATATTCTAAACCTCAGTGATAACAGTAAAAAAGATTATTTTTTTCAATAATATGCCTGGAAAATGGGATGTCATTTTTTAACCTGTCCTATTGAGAAACAACGTTCATACAAGAGTACCTTTGTCTTCTAAAGAAGGAATATCAGAACTTCAGTAGTACTGGTCATTTTTCTTAGGAAAAGTAAACCAAACTCTTTCAATATTTTCAAATGCAGCAATTAGTTGAATCTAGTCTGCCACTTCATGTTGTCTCTCTAATGGCAAATTTCACACCGGTGACAGTATCATAAGCCTGAGAACCTTAGTTTGCTTCTTTAACCTGCTATACTCTAACTGCTGCAGTGAAGATATGCGATCTCTTTACATGTAAATGTTTCTGTGCTTACCTACCAGTCATCTCAGGACATTACTGGAGGAAAAAGTGCATTCTGTTAGTGCTCGCCTTTACCAGCTTCTTCAAAACAAATATTTGATCATCAGCAGAACTCAAAAGCTCAAAAACTTCTAATCTTCTCCTTATGTATTATATTTAATATTTTCACTTTAATGGAAAACGACATTCTAGTCTCCTATGTCCTTATGATAGGCCTCATCATTAGTAAAAAGTATTTAATAATATGCAAGAGCAAAGTATTAATATTTAAAATCACAGTTTGTTATTAGCCTAATAAATCCAGCCTTCCATCTTTAGGGCTCAACATTGATCTTCCCCAACTGTTCGTTCCTGATAAACTACAAGTTCTCTAGTGGAAGGAGGTGTTTTAAGGTCACATTATAAAGTAACATGGACACAAATTACTGACGATTTTCACAGTGGTGTGCTTTCCTTTGATGTTTAATACCATGCAAGAAATTGCCATACAGGACCTTTTTTTTTTTTAACTGGCACTCCTGTGCTATTTCTTTCTTCCTCCTTTCTTTCTTTCATAGTAATGCATGAATCTGATGCTGAATGACACATTATCAACATGACTCAGGGCATTAACCTCACCACAGATTCAGGACATAACCTTAAACCTTTGTCTTAATACGAAATGCTCTAAGGGATGTGCATACAGTTGTGGAGCATTATCTGCTTGTTTCATGCATTCCAATGTTTCTTATTACTATGAAACGTGAGCTTTTTGTTTGCAGCAGTCTAGATTTATGAAGTGCAAGTAGTAGCATATTCGGTATAGAAAATATTTCTTTCAGGTTTTTTGCATCAGATAGAAACCAGTACTGGGGTAAGACAGAGGACAGAGGAGGTCAGACCTCACCTCCTCTCAAGTCATAAGATGATCCTACTCTTTTAAATAAAACAGGAGGGATAGCACTTGTGACAGCCTGGCACCTCTGCAGCAGGGTCTGCTCATGTCATAGTCAGATAGCATTGGAAGACTGTGTCTATACTGTCAAATAGGAACTGTCAGGGACCATTCCCACACCATCCTCAGACCATGGCTTACCCCAGTGTTGTTTGTTGGTACAGACCCATCCAAAGAGAGATGCTGCCACGCTGAATCCTGTCCCCAACCATTTCAGGGGCTGCTGCAGGCCACCCTGCCCAGAAACCCGTACCTTGTCCCAGAGGTGAGATAGGGGGCAGAGAGCATCTCTTTGGGGTTGCTGCCTGTTAAAGTCATATTTTGGAGGAAATTCTCTCCTCTGCTGAGTTTTTTGGGAAAAAAGACTGCTTGGATCAAGAGCTGACACCTGCACACCCATGGCCTGGGAGACCCTGTCTCACAGCCTCAACAGAGTTGGAGGCAGGTTCCCACACCTCTTATTAGTAACAGTTGACACCCGGCCCTTTTCCCTTTAGCTTTTCCAACTGGACTTGTCAGCTGTGGTTGAAACTAGTGAACATCTGGGATGTTTGCATTTTGAAGGCAGCTGTGTGGTAAGGGACAGGTAACCACTAGGTCAGCTTACCCACAGGGCTGGGACTCAGGCACTGAAGAGGCTTGTATAGTTTCAGGGATCGTAAGGGTGAGAGCAGCCTCACTGCATCTTCTCAAAACCCCCTTTGAAGGTCTGAACGTTTTAACTCTGCCTCTGAAATCAGTAGATTGGACCCAGCCTCCTTTGCTCTGGCTGAGGTATGCTTTGGGGCATCAGTCCCTGTTAAGGGGCGTTCCACCAAATCTAAGAGCTCTGGATTGCCCAAGCCATCTGTCAAAACAGGCTTAGTTACAACATCTACAACAAGTGTCTGAAACGGGAAAACAAAATTAAATTTAAAAAATTATGCCAAAACCAAGTGACAAAGATAAGCAAGTTTGACTGGGAGTCCCTCATGTATCAAAGAAATAAATGAAGCAGTATTTCAGCTCATTTCAGTGTCAGACCCAATACCACACCACTCATTCCAGCTTCCATATTAAATTTATTTCTTTCTAAATAAGTGCTTTCTTTCCTTCAGTATATCTGTTTTGTGGGATGGTCATTTTCATACCTTTTCTCAGGAAGTCCTAGCACACTTGCAAATTTTAGTGCAGAGCGCAAAACAGAGGAGGGTTTCCTCCTCCATTAACACTTTGATTGAATAACTTCAATTACTCTAACTAGATATACATATACAGAAATAACAAATTGTTATTATTATTAATAACAAAATTGTTGACACAATCCAGAGACTACAAGAAAAAAGCCCCCAGAGGTGCAGGCTATTTAGGAGTAAAGCTAAATCCCTAAATAAAGCAGAAATATATAAAGGACTAATGTCCTTCCCTCACATTGCCACTTGCCCTCAAGTATATTTATATTTTTATATATATTATATATATATGTTTGTTTTTTATTTTGTCTGTTCCCCCAGGAGAAGTCCAAAAGAGAAACAGAGATGGCCAAATTGACAGAGTCAATGAGTGAGTACAAATAGGAAGTTCAACCACTTTCTTTTTCCATCTATCCCCCTCCCTTACATAATGCCACAAAACCAGAAAATAGTTCTTGCATTCAGGGATCTCATTCAGCCCTGTCTTCACTCCTAACTTCATCATAAATCATTCCACTCCTAAAAAAAAAAAGAGGAATCCCCAAAACAAGGACTGCTGTTTTCTTCGTGCACTGTTTAAATCACCTGTATTTGGACCTAAATCCAGCAAAGCAGCTATTACATGTTTGACTTCATGAGCCTGAGTTCTACTTAAATAGAAAGTAATTACTTGTGGATTTAACAAGTGCCTAATTTACTTGATTTGGGTTAGTGTATACATTGCTTCACAAACTTACAAAAGGTTGCACTAAATCCAGTGCAATTATTCGGGACAGTTGCCTGTGCCACATTCATGCAATAGGAATTATGCCCTGAGATATATGTGGAAAGCTTTCCATTGATTTCACTAGTTTCTAAGAGGTGTGCGTTGTCTTAAATATGTAATCAACAAGAGGTAGTTTGTACTTCTTCCATAATACAGGATCTAGATAATGGAGTAGTACCTATAAACACTTGTAGCTGAGACTCAGACTAGATAATCTATCTCTGAACAAAATTTGGAGGCAATTTAGGATGAAATCCTGGCAAACCACAGTCTCTTTCTCAAAACTTATCTAGCTCCACAGCCTATGCAAGCTTAAATAAATTGACTTTAAAAGGGAGAAATCTTTTTCTCTGCTTAACCAGAGACTATAGAAAGACAGAAACACAGATATGCATAAGATTCATTTACATTAGAAAGTTGTTTCCAGATAATTTTTTCTGTTAGTTTATGAATTAAACTATGCTCCTAGGGCACCACTTTCCTACCTTTTTGCTCTTGCAGTTCATTTCACTTCCTTTTGAAATCATTCTCTGAATCTCCTTACATATGCCATTACAGGGCAGAGTCAGCCCTAGCTATAAAAAATGATTTCAGGATCAGAAACAACCTATCCCACAAAAAGGTGCTGCAGACCTAGGAGACATGATAGAGGCAGCAGAACATCCATGTAGCAAAGAGCCCACTCCTAAAGCTTCGAGCACAGTTACAAGATGCAGAAGTCAGCCTGAGAGCTTCACTCCCCATGGGGAGAGCACTGCTAATCAGTAACAGGCTACAGGCAATGGCATGAGATGCATGGCAACCTACTGATGGGTATTTAAACTCTCATTAAAGCACTTGATGGAGGCGTGCGTTGTTATCTGAATGCTGTTCTGTCCACTACTTCTTCTCCCACGCTGTCTGCATCTCATAAGACCTGGCAAAAGTCAAGTTTCTAAGGGAGATTCATAGATGAGATTTTTTTAATTTTTGAGCTATCAACAGGATGCACATTCCTATTCTTTCTGCAGTATTCATAAGTAGAAAGAAGTATTTCTCCATGGTGCAGCAAAGCCTGTGTAGTAACAGTAGAAAGGTCAACAATACAGTTTAGCAAGGCCCAAAAGGACAATGATACCAGACCTTAGAGAACCCCTGTGCTATAAGGAATGGCACTTTTGCTCCATTAATCTCTGTGGCTGTACAATGTCATTCTTAGAAACATCCTGTGACCCCAACACTTCTCTGGCATTACTGGATGCTGGATAGCTGTATAATTATGTCTTGATGGAGGGGTGGGAGATGGATGGAACAACCGTGGGAGCTGTTATCAAAGGTGGAAGCAGATAAGTAGTATCTGCTCTATGTGTTAAGTACTTTCTGGACTTGGCACAACCTTTCTGAAACAAGATGAAGGAATCTCACCAAAAAGTGTCAGGGCAAAGCAAGCAGACTTTCTGAATGGTCTGAAGAGTCAGAGGAGCGGCCTCCATAAAACTTTATAACTGATCAGGGACACAAGCTCAAAATTGCACTGTGAAGTTCCTTTAGGATTGGTGTTTGTCTTGTGAAGTACTTTTATTTTGCTTCTTTAAGAGAGCATGTTTCTTAAAAGGATTTACTGCTGCTTTGTATGAGGATTTGTTCATACAAGCCTTTTATGAAATTTTCAGATGATTTCATGACATTTTAAAATATTTTTAATAAATGATAAACTGTGTTGCAACCTGGAAAGAAATTTCTTCCTGAATGTACCGCAGTGCCCATTTTAAAGATAGCGCAGATTAAAAGGAAATGAACGGAATGGGGAAGTAACAAGCTGGCATAGGGTAGGCCTCTGGTTTGGACTTCAGGGCCTTTTTCCTGGAACTGAGAAAATAAATAAAGGCCTTTGAGGCCTTAGAGGGTTTCAAAGGCCTCAAGGAGTGGCTTGATAATTGTACCAATATAATAAAATTATTATTTTCCTTTCAGTTTCACCCAAGAGCTGTGCTTCTTGTCTCTTTCCTCTGTTCATATCTCTGCACAGTTCCAGAAAAATTCAATCACCTTCCCTTCACTGCTCTTTTTCTCTCTATCAAAATGCTCCGATGAAGTTACCAAGCACTGCTCTCTGCTCCTTCTTCTCCATAAAGATGCTCTGGATGTTTCTGCAGTAAGAAAATCCCCGTACCTGAGATTTACGTCACATTACACACTAAGAGGAAGACTGAGAGAACACTGATGCAGTAGTTGTTCCAAGTCTGTTATCTTCGCCAGCAGGGATAACAGTCTGTATTTTTGTCACATTTTGTATTTCCATTCTCAGAGGATCTGTCGCATTGTAGGAAAGCTTGGTACAGGAAAAAAAAATGTTGTAATACTTTCTGTCCTATTTTTATAGGACTTTTACGGTGATCGAAAGATACAAGGTATCATGACAGAGCCTTGTACTTGTGTGTGTTGAGACAACTGGGTGCCTTGAAAGTTAGAAAAAAAAGAGAGGGAAAATCATTAAAATACAACAGTTAAAGTGCAAACTAGAAAGAAATGTTGTCCTGAATGTTTAGGGATAGTCCCTTAGAGCTGATATTGAAGTAGAAATGAATACCAAATAAGACCATTCTTTGCCCCAAGTTATTATTTTACAACACTTGCACAGAATTAATAGAAAGCTGCCCAAGCATTCCTTTATAATGCCTTGAAATCCATATGCATATGCGTGAGTTGAGCAATTTACCGCATATAATCTCAGAATATTTAAAAGCTGAGCAGGAAAAAAAAAAAAAAAAAAACCAGCAACCAGAAACCAAATTATTTTCCCTATGGTTTTCATGGAATCACAGAATTTCAGAGTTGGAAGGGACCTCTAGGGATCATTTAGTCCAACTCCCCTGCTAAAGCAGGATTGCCTAGAGCACATTACTCAGGACTGCATCCAGACAGGTCTTGAAAGTCTCCAGAGAAGGGGACTCCACACCCTCCCTGGGCAGCCTGTTCCAGTGCTCTGTCACCCTGACCATAAAGAAGTTTTTTCTCACATTCAATCGGAACTTCTATGTTCCAGCTTGTGCCCTTTACCCCTCGTCCTGTTACTGGGAACCACTGAAAAGTGCCTGGCTCCATCCTCCTCAAACCC
>VYZM01015025.1:198258-215185 GCA_013398915.1 Dromas ardeola | reverse complement strand
ATATTAACATTCAGCTGTCAGATAGAACAAGAAAATTAAGCTAGAAATCAGAGAATTAATTACAGTTCAACAGAAACAGAGAAAAGCTGGGAGGGGGGAAGAGAATGGTGAGAATCTTAATATCCTATTTTCACCTGTATAACCTCATAAAATCCGCACCGCTTTGAAAGTATAAGTACTAGAAGACAAGTCCTCACATAACTCAAGGGTCAAAACCACTATGCAGAGGGGTGGGGGACAATGAACAGGGATCAGAAGTAGAGCGACTGTTGGTACAGAAGGATCAGGCTAATGGGAGTGGGGCTAAGTGAACAATGATGGCAGGGATGGAAGTTTTCACTCCTTTCACCAACAGATATATATAAACGACACAGTTGTTGAATCAGAGATTGATGGAGAAGGAGGAGTTGCTTTTGGGTTTTTTTGGTTGGTTTTGGTTTGTTTGGGGTGTCTTGGGTTTTTTTGTTTCGTTTTTTCTGAGGGGAAGGCTGTTTCATTACCAATAACCCACACAAAATAAATGAAAAAATGCAGCATGTCATGGAAGAAGGCATAGTAGAATTATCAGGAATGAATAAGAATTTGTAAAAAAAAGGAAGAAAATTAAAGGAGCTCAAAAATTGCTGAGATCCAAGGAGAAGGGGCAAGGGACCTGAGAGTCAGAAATAGAAGAGTACAGAAAATTCATTACAGATTTACAAAAGTATAGAAGGGATTGATGAACTGTCTTACTAGAACAAAAAAATGAAAGAGGCTATTAGCAAACTGAGCAGGAGCACTTTCAGATGAGTAGCTCAAGTGAATGATTTGACAGAAGAAGACAGAGAATTAGGGCTGTCTGAGGCAGACTGTGTCCCTTTGGAAATCCTTAGCCACAGTTTGTCTCTCCATGATCAACACTTAGCATTTCAGAAGTATTAATGACCTAATCATCATTATGTTTTTGAAACTTACCAATGGGGACAAAACCACGTGTCCCACAAAACCATACTGTCCCATTCCTGACATCTGGCTATGAAGCCAGTTGCACATTGTGCTTAAATAAATGCCAACTGTATACCTGTATGTACAAGAAGTTTGATTTGCTTCAGCATAAACAGTGAGGATCTTAAGTTTCCACACAGGACTATAGGTTACCCTGCCAAGATTTTCAATAGAAAACATAAAAAAAATGACCAGAACAAAGAACTATATGGGCTATGTAGGATCAGGCATTCCCAAGGTGGCAACAGAACAACAGATGTGGTGTTTCAGCTTTTGTCTCCCACCAGCACTGGGGAAGCTATTAGAGAAGCGTCTGTTATTGATTCACACTGCTTAGAATCCATTTATACTGGCTGGTTTGGGAGCCATTATAATTTACAATCTGTCATGTAAATTGTTCTTGGTCTGTGAAATATTGATCTATTAGATAGACATGCCATGCATGCACACTGAACACATGGACTCAGAATCCTCAGGGATTTTGCTTTTTTAAACAACAGATTATTGCCCACGTTCACTAACTATTTCTACAAACAGCTCAGTAATTTCAGGCTTTAATACCCTCCTCAACTCTCTTCCCACATAACTAGAGGTAATATTTGATGTACTAGGGATTAAAGGCCTGACTTTTTTTTCATTTAAAATAAAGTAATTTTCATGTGCATAAGGTATTTCTTAAATACCTTAAATTGAGATACATACACACACATACATGCACAGATTTGTCTGTATATAAATGTATATGTATCTTACACAACCTTAGATTAGATTGGAAGAGGTGGTGATGGACTGGCTTCTTGGGTGAGAATTTGTTTTGGCTTTAAACCTTACATTGCCAGTAACATAAAAGAGAAACTATGTACAGCTGATCTGCAAATGACAGTGACGTATGAGAGTAGCAGGGAAAAAGCAGTTGTGTCTATACATATTCTGTGCCCGTCAGTCTGCAGTGAAAAGGCTTGAAGCAGCTGTGCTTTCAGAGCACCCTCAAGTTTGGAAGTGCCAGTACTAACATGCCCAGGTCACACCACTTGCTCACGTGTTTCCTCCTGGGTTGTCCCACAGGACTTTCAACACGGTATCCAAGTACTTTGTAGACAATAAAGGAAATTATTTCTCTCTCCACTTTGCTGACCGAAACTGAGACGGGAGCTCAGACATACCTGCCAAAGGCCACCAAAGGAACCAGAGACGAGGGCTACAACTATTGATGTCTTGAGCCCCAGTCCTTTTGCATCCCAGTTGGCCTTCTGCCAAAGGTGCTAAACTGCAGCAATCTCAGGTGCAAAGGCTTGGTAACTGAGATTAAAATCAGAATCTCCAGGTCTCATCTGAGCACCCAGGAAATAAAGAGTATGTGGTTTTAATGACAGCCAACCACAACTTTAATTAAGTATTTCTGTAAGCTTCCAAAAAGGACAACTAAAAGAGATTTAGGGATCAAGGTCATTATTTATACACCTGTGAAATTTATGAGTAAAAGAGAACTTAGATGTACAACCAGTCACCTTTTTCACTGCATATCCCTGGTTCACACACTAAACATCACTACTTCTGCAGATGGATATTTCCCAAAGAAAAAGCAAAACACAATTAGAGACCATATTGTAAGTATTCACGTCCTAATTTTGCTAACATAGTGGCTTTAAAAAGATCTTTTAATACAGTTATTTTTGCATACCAGCTCTTCTTTTTAAAAGGGAAGAGGAAGCTACCTGTCATCATACAATGATGGGATACAGATGGAATACATGTGTATGTTCCATCAGCTGCAGATTAAAATACAGATCCCACACTAGTGCAGCAGACTCCCTCCCCCATCCCGTGGCACAAAAATAACTGCTTAAGTGGCAGAAGGCAGCTCTCATCCTGCTTGAACCAAGCACTAGAGAACTAAAGTACACTAAAATAGCAGTAAGTGTGGTGTTAGCCGTGCACCAGTAGTTGTGCTAAGCAATCAGGATACTCAAGAGGAAAGAGGCACAGTTTGCTCTGAAACGCAGTACCAGTGGGTTTGATGGGCAGAGACGCTGCTGAACCCGTGATCTGATTCTGCTGCCAGCTCTGCCCAATCCCATGAAAGACAAGGCCAAGCTTTCATTAATGAAGAGCCCTTGCTGACAAACAACTTCTAATGCCAGACCCCTGAAGAATGCACTTCCTTCTTGGCCCAATGTTTTCTGGCAGAAGAAAGCATGGTAGTCATGACCAGACATCCCCACTGTATCTATTTCTCACCAGACCATTCAGGCTCTGTTTTAAAAGTGAGTTGCTGGAGCAATGTACCCAGTGCTATAAAACACTGGATGGATTTGGAGGAATGCTGCCTTTTTGTATGGCATAAACCACAGACAGAAAGTGGCAACCAAAAGTCATTTACTGAGACAATGCTAGGGAGATAAACATCAGGCCAGAACAAGGCAGTCCTAGACTCCAGTCAGACATAAATATCTTTGCAAAAAGGTGCAGATAGTATAACTTTTCTAAGAAATACTCCCACCCCAAAAAGGAAAAAAAAAAAAGAAAGAAAGGAAGGAAGCAGTAGAGAGCATTAAGCTACCTCAGCATGACAGATACCTGCACGTGCTGTAGGAGTGGAGAAGGCTGTCAGAGCCCTCTGCACCTTCTATGGTGGCAGATGTTCCCTTCACTACAATCTTATTCAGAGAAAATCCAGGTTCTTCTCTTTCATTTTTTTGGTAAAATTTCTGGGCTACTTCTGCCCACTAGTCCTAAAAGAATAAAGAAACTAGTCTTCATAAACTGAAATAAATCTACATGGCAAGTGGTGGTGTTAAAATGGCAGTTGGAAATTTAACATCAAAGAAAGGTGAGCTGGCAATGTATTGGCCTTTGCACATCATGTGAAAAGTCATCCGAGAGAATCACTGGGAATATATTCTCACAGATACAGGGGAGAAGCACTTAAATTTTTCATCTCTCGCTGCCTACAAGACAGACAATACATCACTCAGTCCTCACATCAAGGTGAGCAACACCAGTTACAACCACGTATGACATGCACTAGCACAACACCTGAGATAATCACATATAGAAAAGGGATGTGATTTATCAAGCATTTCGTATTCACTTCCAAAAAACCTAACAGCAGTAAACAGTTTACTATTTCATTGAGAGAAACAGAGATAAATCTCCCCAAATGAGCTAGATTGGTTTCAAGAAGAGCTAAGGATCTGCCCTCTACATGGGTTCTGACAAGGGTAATGCAACAGAAAGCCCCTGCCTTTAGAATTCCAAGGTCTCAGTGTTGATAATTCCCACAGGGGTCATGGTAAAATCCAGCAGCTATTGAAAGATTATGACTTTGTACTGTGTTTCCACGTAAAAATCCAGCATATTGGTATGTTTTTATCTCAAACTTGAGTTAATGAAGGTGAGTTCCCCATATATTATGAATAGAGCAATAAGAATATAATCTTAAAATGATCTTGAAGTATGGTCACACAATGGACTAGGAAAGCTATCTATTTGGAAGATGGATTTTGATGTAAGGAAAGTCTGTTTAACAAAGCCAATAGATCTGGAGTCACTCCAAGAACATATACATATAAAGGTTTTAAATAAAAAGGAATCAATTAGTTCTTCCATGGTATCAATTAATACAAAGCAAAATCTTTATTTTTTGTAGTTTCCCCTCAAAAATTGAAAGTATTTAAATGGATTACAGTTCTTTAGCACCATCTTGAGAATAAAGTAACAAAGTTAACACAGTATCATTTTACTGCAGCAGTCATTCTGTTTATAGTAGTGTAGAAGACTGATGGAGTAACTTCTTGTTCTTTCTTCCTGTGATCATCACTTCACATTATTTTATATTCACCTCACTAAATGCATCCCAAGAGCAGAAATGTATGTCATCAAAGATTATTATTTGCTACTAGCGTTATTAAACAGTTCAGAAAATGATAGAAAGCTTTGCAGCTACATTGGCAACACCCCAATGAATTGCCATTTTAAGATATATTCTAACTATTTTTGATGGAAGGCAGTTCAGTTATCCCTCAAATTTTTAAAAGTGATAAGTATTATGAAGACTGTAAAAACATGACAAGTAGGAATTGATGCTCTGTATAGTGTGCAATTTTTTATTCCAGCTTTATAATATAAATAAAATGCTCCATGAAAAATCCCTCTTAAATATTATTTTAAAGCCTTTTCCTATAAATAGTGAAAGCATTCATTTCCGTTCCCTTAATGCATTAAGAACAAAAGGTCACTAAACGGGAACTAAATGGTTAAAAGGAAAAATTGATACAAAACTTTTTATCTCCAATGTGGATCAAGATTGAGTCTGAAGCAGTGCTTACAAAAAGCTACAGTCAAATTCATGGGACATGCACATAGGTGTGTACACAGGCAGGTACATATACACACACAAACCAAATTTTCTAAATATTCGCATTCATTACTCCATATACCTGAGGTTGCTAGAGACATGGCATTACCAAAATTAATTAATAATGTATTGGCTGAAATTCATTCCATGTGTATTTCAAAAAAGTTGCATAGGCGGTACTTCAAATCACTGCTCTCTGGGAGATTTTAAATTTCTGTTCTGATTTAGTGCTTATGCAAATGCAATGGATAAAGCCAGGAGCAGCTGAGAAAAGTGCCTTGCAAGCTTCCCCTGACAAGTTTGCCAGTCCACTTCATCCTCATGCTCCCATATCCCTCCTGGTCCTGCGGCTCCTGGTTCTCTTAAACATGTGGTAAAGAGCAGTTGATTTTTCCAGCTTCACATCTATGCAGGTCCACTTGCAAGCTCCCCTGCAAAATTCATGTCAGCATTTACAGGCTGTCATTATTTCCCAGTAGTGCAACCAAGCAGAACATAAGCAGTGTGGGGGCAGACAGAGTTTGTGGTTCTCGGAGCCAACAGCTGTAAATGTGAGAACCACCAAGGAGCTTCGTCTTGTCTCTGTGCGCGTTCATAGGAAGTTATGTGCACATATTCTTTTCTCAGCCTGAAAAGCTCATCACGATACTTTATGGAGACAAACAAGGTGAACAAGTGCCTTCCTTCCCATCACGCCTCCCTGCCTTATTCTGCCCCCAGGGTAGCATTACTCATATCACAGGGTAGCTGGGAAGTATGGCACCAATGCTCTAACAAGTGAGATTCCTAAGGAAAAAAAAAGAAAAACAACCTCTTTGATAGCTTTTCATCTGCCTGCATTCCCTCACCGGCTTCTGCACCAAGGAAGCCCACAGAGTTATATTACGTGCCCACACTATTTTCTAAGGACAAGTGCAGAAATTACAGTTGGCTTATGATGCATTTTGCCCTCAGCTAGGAACATACAAACTGAATCATCACCTTTTTCCTCTTTCAGTGCTTTCCACACAGGAGGTGGTCACATCTCCCACCACCACTCAGAACTTGGCATGAATATCTCAGTCTCTGCACAGAGCCACCGCTCTCCTGCGTGTCGTCCTTGGTTTATTTGCTGACAGGTCCCTTCCATACCACAGACAAGATTGGAGGTGAAAGGGCGAGGAGAATACTCTATTCCCCCATTACAAGGATATCAGGTTTTCCAAAGAAAACAGAAGACTCTGGTGACAGCACTGTTGACGTCAGTACTAAGGAAAAACCTAGAGTTCTTCCAAAAAAACCTGCCTGAAAATAAACCCCAGACAAAACTGAAAAATAAGCATTCACTTCAGTTAAAGTTACATAGCAGATTAAAGGTGCTTCTTAAATCAAAGATTCTTCAGTAGCTGTTGCGAGGTCTATAAATAAAGGCTACAGGACTATCATAAGCCTCTATAGTCCCACTCTTCCCATAGGGATCTTGGTTTTGGAACTCAGTGCTATGAAGGCATGAGCAGGTTTCTGGTACCGGCAGTGTCAGTCAGTCATGCTAAAGTTGGTGCAACAACATGTCAGAATCTGTGATACTTTATATTACAAGGTCAGAACTATAATCTATGAATGAATTAACAGACAGAAAATAAAATTATGTATAAATATAAAAAAAAAATCAGAGCACATTCTCATTTGAATGGTCCCCCTGGATCCAGTATCCCTCAGTAGCTCAGCGTCTCTCAGTAGAGCTACATGTCATATGCCTCGGTCTAGAAGGCCAAAATTTCCCCTGTCAGGCAAAAACACTGTGCCTCCAACACTGCATCGTCTACAATACTGACAACTATTTGGAGCAGTGATGCTTCCTGGGTGCAACAGAGGTTGATGCCTATTGACCCTGTCCAGAGACCACTTCAATCTAGCCTATAAACCAAGCAAGTTCAAGGCAAGTCTTATGGTTACACATACTACACACAGTGAGTAGGACGCACCAAGAAAAGAGAAAAGGGAACGTTTCTAACAATCCATTATATAAACAAGAATAAAGCAAATTGAAATAGATCACAATGTTTGTGCAAACAAACAACATGCACGAACTGCCTACCATAACATTTCACATTAAAATTGTAATGGCTCTGGGTAGCGTGATGTTCTGCTCTGAAAATGCATTTGTATTTTCCCCTAGGCTAAAATAGCCAACTGCAGGCTGGATTTAGGTATTCCAGCTTTCATGTCTAAGCTCTCATAAACACTTGGGAAAAGGCCATAGCATAAATTCACCTGTTCATAAGACGCTTAATGATATTTCATCAGTCATAATTTTGCTGTTGCTTTAAACTGTGTCAGTAGCTACCTAGTTTAAACTAATTGCTCCATTCCTAATAAAACAGTCTAATACAGAGGTTTAGAACTAATGGCCCTCCTAGACAAACTCACAAATGTCCATGTTCCTGCTGAAATAGACTCTGGAGCGTCTTGTTGCATTGGATCGTTGAAAATAGAGGCAGAATTGGAAATTTCAACATCATTTTGACAGAGGAAAGTAATTTTTTATAGTAAGAAGGATCATTCACTGGAAAAACCTCCACAGGGATGTGGTAGAGTCCCCATTGCTGGATATTTTCCAGATGTGATTGGACAGAGTGCTAGATAATCTCATCAGGCTCCCTTCTACACAAAAAGTTGGACCAGATAATCTTTCGAGGTCCCTTCCAACCTGGGCTATTCTACAATTCTATGAATAATATTTGAAACCTGACTCTGCTCTTAGAAGTAAAATAAATCATCAGTCATTGTAGAAGTGGATGGAGGGAAGCGAGACAGATGTTGCCCATGTGAAGGAACACACCATCCTGTTAAGGCTAACTATTTACCCTTGCCCCTTTTTACCCGTACCCTTGTTTACCCTTTCTCTATTTGTAATTGTTTATATAATTAAATTACTCTCATCTGAAATGAGTCCTCCTGATTATAAGAGCCTCCTTTCTGGAGAAATGAAGATCACAGCTCTATTTATCATAAATTAGCCAAGAAAGTATCAATACAATTTTTATCTAATTAGCCATTATAGGCATTTACTCTTTCCAGTATTCCAGGACAGACTCCAAGGTCCTGATCATGCAACAAGCTTAAATGGTGTGGGTGGACCATTGCACTATGTTGCTGAACTGGAGCCTCAGGCTTTACCTCTAGTGCAGTCCCTGCTGTGACTATAACTCGTGCAAGCATTCCCCGCTAGCTTTAATCCAGCTGGCTTGGATTTAAAAAGCCAGGAAGTTCACACCAGGCACAAAATCTGCCTGATAAAGGGACAGATCTGGCAGAGGGTGGTAAAGCCTTGTCTTGGGAAAACTAAGGATGTTCCCAGACGTTGCTATGGAGGTCATCCTCAGAGGCTCTGCCCAGAGCTCTGAGCTGCCCAGCAGGCAGCTCTCCAATCACTGCAGTGCACAGCATGGCGTTTTAAGGCAAATAATCAGCAGTCTCCATGACATTTCAGTCTCAGGCGTACCCCATCATCAATTAAGAACCTGAATAATTACTCAAGTGGTTAGTCTGGGCTAAGCAGTGTCAGCTCCTTTCCCTTTCAGTGGCTGTAAAGGCAGCTCAGCCTGCAGGGTTTTGTGAATCCTCCTGTGAAGGCACATCCCTCTCTTCACTGACCCACTGGGACCCTGAGCACTCCATCCAGATCCTTCAGATCCCTTTCCTGGGGCCATCTGCCTGACTTAACACCGTACCAGACCAGGGTTAGAGATACCCTGACACTTGCACCAGAAGTCTTAGGCAACACATCTCAAGGAACATACATACATTTTTAAGTGCAGTGTCTCAAGTAAACTCACCATTCTGAGAAGTTCACGCTCTCACAGCTTTGACAGTATCACAAGCAGCAATATAACTTGTTTGTAAAGCTGTCTGATAAGAAGCATGATGTTCTGTATACTCTACAGAAATTGAAAATGCAAGTCCCTGCCCTGGGGCACAGGATCAGAGAAACTAAAACCACTTATGCAACTCAGAGCAAGAGATAATTTAGCAGTGAAGTATTGGAGCTTTATTTCTTATACTATTTATTGATTATTAACTCACTTCTTGCACACATTCCAGATTTTCTGCCTATTTTACACTGAAGTTACAGATCCAGGGGAATTATTCCATTCCTATCAACTAGAAAATCATAAGCAGGTATACAGTAAGAAGACAGTCAGCTAGTCTGGGAGAAATTCGTATATGCTTCAAGAATGAGTCAAAGGTATCTATCCTACTTGTTCCTTTAGCTGACCCTCCAGCTGATCACAAGCCAGGTTCACCAATTAGTACCAGAAAATGAGAGGATGGGCAGTGTGTCTACAGACAGCAGCGACTGTCTAAAGCTGTCCCAGCAATTGACCAGCAATAGCAACATTTTATATACCAGCTGCTATTCAGCTTTGGAGAGGTCAATCAATTAAGCACTGCAGCAGTCCCATGGCATGCATATCGTTTTCATCTGGGCTACAAATGCTGAAAAAAGTCGCAAGATGTCACAGGGAGTGTGAACTTGATAACTGTTTTGTTCTGCCACTTCTCAGTAATCTCAGTGCCTCCCAGTCTCTTCCATTGACTCCATTTCCATAGGTATAAGGAGGGGTAACAACACTAATTTGTCTTTAAAGAACTTTACTACACACATGATACATTATCTATACATCTTCAAGAAGAATATTTACAAATATTTAAAGAGAAGTTCAATAACTAAATGCCTTCCACATATCTGAAAATCAGTCCAATTCTATACCAATGTATTGTGTGCATAATTTCTAAGTATTGCTACATGTGAAAGTTCCCCAAGCCAAGGAACTTAGTGATTAAAGCCAAAAAAAGACATAAATACAGAAACAGAAGACCAGAGAGCCTACAGTTTGGAGTTTCTGATAACATCTCAAGCTTTACTTAAGCGTGCAAGGATAAAATAATCAGCTTGTGAATTCCATAAGCAACCTGAACTGCATTTCCATTTATCATTTATACAGCAAGGAAATGTCTTGCAATAATCATGTAATAATAATAAAATTTGTAAACGCTCTTTTAAAAGCCAATTAGGAGTGCAATAAGAAGCTCAATGCATGTTGTAGTGAAAATGTGCCCTGGCCAGTTTGCTCTGCTACCCAAGGAGGATGTAAGCAATCTATTAGACTTCTGGCATGATGTTACCACAGGGCACTACAGAGTGGATTAAGGACAGAATTATTTCCAGCTTTAACTCTAGGTCTGAGTCAAGCTCTTCATATTACTTAGCATTTGTATTTGCTTAGGTTTAATAATACGTCTTTAGCTGTTTGAGGGCAAAAAGAAAATAGCCAATTTAATAAGAATGTTTGGCAATGAGAATTCAATATATTTTAATTTTTGTTATTTAAAGGCGCTGCCATATTATTTGAGCTCCTCAGAAACATTAGTTTTATCTTTCCTTAGGACTGCAGGGTGACGCAGTGTTGCCCCCTGAGGTGCAAACGTAGGCTTGTATTTTCAAAAAGTCTGTGGTGCACTACAGCAGAAATATGTGTGTTTGAAGGGGTCAACAAAATCCCAAGCTCCAAGTTTCAATGGACATGTGCCAGAAAAAAAAATTTAATCTGACGATAAGACTTGCTGGATCCCAAAGGATGTTTATGGAAATGTGGGGAACAGATTTCCTGGGTTCTGTGCCTTGGGCACAAGTACAGTCGTCTTCTGGGACACGTCACAATATAAATGTAAGTAAGGTTGTTATTAGAAATACCTCAGGCCACCTCGAATGCTCACTGCTAGCTCCCCAAATAGTGTAAATATGCCAGTTAGCCTGGGAGGAAATCTAGTCTCATATACACACTGCACAGGAAATGAATACAATATTAATCACTTGAGCCTAATCCTGTTATTCAGCTCACAAGTAAGGAATGAGCTGCTATATTTTACCTTCATCAACATCTGTGTTTCATCTCATTTGAAAAGATGGAGTAGGAATAGGGAGATGGTAGAACTGAATTATGCCTACCAAAACGGTACCTTCTCCATATGTGTTACCCAGTGACAAATACATTTTTTCAGGTTGACAAGCAAAACTGCTTTTCTTTTACAAAGTCTGGTTCACCAGGTGCTGTAGTTCACAGAGTCTGAGTGTGATCACCTCTCCATCGAATTGCAAGCAGCCTGGTGTCCATTTGACGTCTAAGCTGGGAATGAAAAACACCAGTAAACACACAGTTCAGAAGCTTAATTTTACTTTTCATGATAAGTGCATGCACACCAACTGTTCCCTTGTTTGCGTGCGTGCTCGGTTCAAACAAATATTCCAAGCGGGTAGGTTTCTATGCTTATTTGCAACAGAGGCAGATCTCAAGCAGAAGGGTGGGTAAAGGGAAAGAGGAATCACAGTTCCCCAGCATGAAATACATTAACAGCTTCCTGACAGAGAGAGAGAGAGTCCAAGGCACCTTACAGGCCTGGCAGATCCCCTCGGGCCAGCGATGCAGAATTCTGTATTTGTGCTAGAAAAGGCCCTCAGGGATGTGCCAAACTGCCATTAACTAATCAGTGAGCAGCAAATACAGAGTAGCTGCTCTTACTGCCTTCAGTCGGAAATGCCCTGGAGTGATTTTTTCATCGAATTCCCAAAGACTGCTTAGGTAGAGGGAGGGTTTTTCAGTGTGCTGAGAATTCCTTTGCAGAGAGTAACGATTTTGAAGGCAACTCAGAAATAGCACTAAGACTCAGAATGCAGACAATACAGCTCCATGTCAGCTGGCAGTCACTCTGACAAGTAGATGGTATGTTGGGAAGATCCAGAATTTCTGTCTTTCTCCCTCAGGCATGCGCACTCAAAAAGCCTAACCACCCTTACTCTAGAGCGCTAGAAGAACAACACAGAATTTTAAGAGCCCACAATTGTCTGTTACTGCCAGCTCATAGCAAGAAATATTTCTGAAGGAAAGCAGAGGGTTTTTTCCTCTAGATGAAATTCTGTGCTTGGCAGCTGGGTGAAATGTGTCACTCATACAAGCAGAGATATCAGTCTCTTGAAGTACCACACCAGCACTAAGGCATAGACAAGGAGAGATCCAAGTCAAACTTTGCCCTGAAGCACCTTATGATACTTGGCAGATCAACTCCAGCAATGGAACCGCTGGCCATGAAATGCAAATAAAACTGAACTCTAAACTACAGTACCAAATACACCAAAAAACCTGCTGATTCCAATAAAGTGGACATGAAATACAGCATATGCTCTCACTTATCATTAGTAGTAATACTAATACATGCCATTTTATTTTATTTCAGTATTCCAAACTGTTGAATTAACAGCATCTTGTACCTATTTTTACTAGGCAAAAGTAAAAAATATATGCACATGAACAAATACATGCATGTATAGATATACATGGACAGCTGGTTAGCACAGAGCTATAAACAGAAGCCAAATGCCTGAAACTCGCTCCGTCCAAAAGAATAGCCAGAAAGAGCCCAGCACTCCCAAATTTCCGCAACAGGAGATACTAAGAGGACCTCAAGTCCCTGAGAGTCTTATCTGATGGTTTTTACTGAAGCACCAAGAATGATTCAGCCACTGAGAAAAAGTTCTTAGAAACAAAATGCGACCATCATGTTTTGTGAGGGATTTGTGTGTGTGTGTGTGTCATTTTTGTGACACTTTTCAGCTCTTTTTCTGCTGGTTAAAAAATGAAAAAAACAACTGTGTCATATAATCATTATATTTCTTTCTTCCTTTGTTCACCTTCCAAAATGCAATTACTCCTTTTGGGAGGTAGATTATCTTCATCTTTATTAGTGGCATATGATACTCATATGCAGATCAGTAATTTTCAGGGAGGTTTGATGTCTTGTTTTCATAACTATCACTGAAATCCTTTCCAAGCCTGCCACATCAAAATACACCATCTTTCATTAAATGTCATTTGAATTGTGTCATCAAGAAGGCACTTTTATTAATTTGCATTTTAGAGTTAAGCATGCTTGTGCATATATTCTTCCTTCCACTTATAGTCCTTATGGTCTTGTAGGCTATAGCTTTGTCTGAAAGCTTCTCATACTCTCTTACTAATTACTACAGTGGGAACACTGGAGCTCAGACTGGATATCAGTTGTCAGGAGTTGCTTCATGAAATGAGCTAACTCTTACCTAACATGATACAGGAGCCAGCAAATGAGAATTCAATCTGTAGTCCCTTAGGCCCATCATTCCTTTACAAGAATCTATTCTTCCCATTTTCCTGCCTCCATAAAATATGGACAAACAGGAAACTTCACTGTAGGACCATCAAACACTGACTGGTTGAAAAATCCACCCATTTTTATTACTAAGCTATTTAATTTTATCTTTTCCTTGAGGTTTGCAAGCTGTTTCCCTTTACTTGACATAGTCCAGGGGACATTTTATGAAACATCAGAATAACCAATGACACCACCTGGCTTCCAGAACTGTGTCAGAAAGCTTCTCTTCCAAGGCTTCTGCATAGGTTAGTTTAAGCACGCACTTTAGATACTCTGAATTAGGGAGCTCTGGAGTATATCCTTTCCCTCCACTGTCTACAGAAACAATCTGGGGAGATGGGCATCCAAGCTGATGTAGCCTAGGGCTGCATGTATTCATTTCAACTGCAAGTTTCCATATTCACATTAAAAACCCAAGCCAATAACCTTCACCTGAGCATGCATAATTCTTACAAATGAACATGCTTCATATGACTACTTGTGAAGGAAAACACGGATTTACTAAAAGAAAGAGTTGCCATTTCTTTCCTGTAATATCTGAGAGAAATTCCTCCTTCTTGAAAACCTGTAGCAAAAGTGCAGGAGGCAGCACTGTTTCAGACAATGTCCCAAGCAGGTCATCCACTCGAGGCAGCTGGGAGTTAGGGGAGTGTGCTTCTGTCCTCATACGCTGTAGGGGTTAGCTGTAGGTTTGCTTTTGCCTCTGTGACCCTTGCAAGTGAAAATAAAAGCTTTTAAAAATCATCTTAGCCTTCCAAATTAAAACCGGCAAATTTTGAAAATTGTGGACAAACAAAAAAAATGCTGTAGTTTACACCTTCCTGGGTAGGACTTTCAGAGGCACATCTGCATGCTGCGTTTGTCCAGCCACTCATTCATTGTGACAGAAAAAGAAGTTGCATGTGGGAAGATAATACAAGAAATAAATCAAGTAATTACATCTAACATATTATTAAGGGCAACTAAGCTCCTTTACTAAATTACCTCCAAAAACTTTAAATATGAGGTTTGCTTCTAAGGGCCTTAGTAAGTATTCAAAATACAGTTTGTTCTTGTGGAAGAATAACAGTTATGTGTTCTACCAAATGACTCTCATATGCTTCCTCTCTTGGCTTAGAATCCTGCCATTTAAGCTTTTAGTTCTTGGTAAATGTGTTTAGACCTTTCCGTTGGTCTTCCCCCAGCTATTTGCTGTGCATGACATTATATGGTATGGGATATCGCTTTGGTCAGTTGAGGTCAGCTGTCCTGGCTGTGTCCCCTCCCAGCTTCTCACGCACCCCCAGCCTACTTGCTGCCCGGGCTGTATGAGAAACAGAAAAGGCCTTGATGCTGTGCAAGCACTGCTCAGCAATAGCTGAAACATACCTGTGTTATCAACACTGTTTTGTCATAAATCCAACACACAGCACCATATGAGCTGCTATAAAGATTAACTCTATCCCAGCCAAAACCAGTACACAGAGCCACTGGCCTCTACCATCGATGCCGTTGGCTGTAGACCAGTCAGAGGAGTGAAAGGGAAGCCTGTGAGGGAAAACATGACTCTTATAGAAAGCTTTTAGGAGAAAGAAATTTAGTGGTGGAACGAAGAGAGCCTGTTGAGTGTAGTGCACTCAGCCCACGGGATCTTCACAATGTGTCATCTTCTAGTGGCACTGTGTATGGAATATAATAGGAGTCTTAAAAAATGTCTGAAAAATACTTCTGTCAAAAGCCTTTTGGTTACTTATAATGTTTTGCAAATGTAATACGCCACATACTATATACTGGGGTTTGTATTATAGGGAGATAAGAATTATTTCTATTCCAAATAATATACAACATCCCCCTCCACAAAAGGCAGAGACTCATGAGGAAAGATTTGTAGTGAGAGCTTACCTAAATAATACAGAAGGAAATATACCAGTTGCTAAGACGCCAACACCAGGAGCCAAGGAAGACCCATGTGTGTCATTTTCCTAGTAGTCTTTTTCTGAAGAGCCCTTTAAAAAAGCTTTTAAGAGTTTTGCAGCCTGCTGGCTGAATCCTTCATCAGTCATTAGGATTGGCTTCTTTCATGTGAAAATATATCAGAACTTCTTTATAACTCTAACTATTTCAGGGAGGAGAATGCAATGTGACATTCTTCGGGTGACATACATTGAATCAGGACATAGCTGTCTTGACTCATATAGCTAGGGATTCAATTTTAATAATACAGGTTGCATCACAGCTTGATGCAGAGTTCTCAGGGTAAAGGGAGAAGACACAGAACTGAGGGGCAACATTGGTTCCATGAATTATCTTTCCTTTTTGACACACCAGAAGATAAGTGTATTTTGCAGCTATTATCATATTTCTGTTACACTGTGATTTCCGAAGAGTCCCCTCCTCCGTGTTTGTCACCCAGCCACTTTAAGTTAAAGCTGTTGCTTCCATGCAAGAGGCAATTTAATGAGTGAAAGGTTAAATGTCTGAATTCTGTGCACATGAACTTAGCCTGAAGTCCATGTGATAGCTGGGTAAGTAGGCAGAACATTAGCTGCAGCAAAGTATTTCCTTTAGTGTCCAAGCCTGAAGGAAGGTTTGTTCAATGAGGCAAAATAAAGAGCTGGGCAAAAGAAAAAGGTGCTGATTTCTGAGCTAGTCAGCTGTTTGGGAACTGATGTTCTTGTTCAATGAAAGTTAAACTTCTCCATTAGGAAACGCCATGACCCTGATCCTGTGCCATCAGCTGTGCTCTCAAGCTGGAGCTACCTTGAGTCTAAAAGGCCTCCTCCTCCCTTCACTGATCACCAATAGAAGACGGAAGTTAAGACCATCCCCTGTATCCTCACAATATTAATTATCAGAAGAGAAGCACCCTTTTCCGGATTATCCAAGTTTAAGAGGATCTAGAAGAAGATTGTTAAACTCGGAGAAGATGGCTGGCCCATTCTTTGCACTAGTCATATTAGTGCCAAACCATGGCAGCTCGTTCAGAGTCTCACAAGTCCTTCATGGAGCACAAGCAAACCCAAGAGCTAAAGCCAGGAGTATATAATCAATTTTACAAGCCAACTGAAAAGGTGAACATGATTGTCAAATGTCCTGGTTTGAGGTAAAACAGAACCAATTTTCTGATTTGTAATTTTACTTTTTAGCTGCATATTGTTCAGAAACTGTTCACTCTCAGAGTGATAAGACCTGATTATACCAAGGAATGGTATGCACAGAGGCTCTTGCTTATACTTATTGCTGTAACAACCAAGGTCAGCTAACTTCTCTGTTTGCCCCGTTAGAGGGTTGGAAGTGGAGAAGCGTAGAGGGGTCACACCTATAGGGAGGAGCGGACAGGACAGGTGACCCAAAACTGACCAACAGGGTATTCCATCCCAT
>VYZM01015025.1:185530-198162 GCA_013398915.1 Dromas ardeola | reverse complement strand
CTCCTGACTCTAGTTCCGGAATTCAGCTCCTGTCCGTCGCTGACTCCAGTCTGGGACTTTCCCTGTGTCTGCTGGTGACGCAATCGTCATCCTGGGAGCTGGATACGGTTTTGTACATATTGTATACTTTTTTGTTATTATTATTTTCTTATTATTTCTTATTTCCTTATTTATAATTATTTTCATTAAAGTAGTTTAGTTCTTTTTCTAAACTCGTAAATCTCCTTATCTCTTCCTCTCCTCTCTGAGGAGAGAGGGGGGGGAGGGCCATCCATTGTTCTGATTGGCCAATCTGGCCATGAGTGACACGGACAAATTTGTTTGGCTTACCAATGAAAGAATCCCCTGGCCATTTAAGTTATTGCTCTGATCCATGGGGGAGATGTAGGAACAGGGACATTTGCAGTCTCTGGAACCAACGAGCTGGACTACCTCAAAGTAGTTCTTTTGGATAGATGCTTCCCCATTTTGAATTACATGTTGCAGCCTGGGAGAGGTGCAGAAGGAAGAAGACTGACATCTGTTCCCAGGGCTTTTTTTTCCTTTTATCTTCACTCCGTCACATGTGTCCATTCACATCCATCATATAATTTCAATGTTTCAAGTAATGGGACCACTGAAGAGTAGAAAGGGAGTTAAACCCCAGGGTCTGGACTCCAAGGAAGGGACAGAATATCTCTTAAAGCATTGTTCCCTCCTTTGCTATCCCTAGTCCTGTTACCGGAGAGGAAGTAAATTGTGATCAAACAGTGTGAGTGTGGATACAAAATCCGTCCAAAGTGGTAGGTGCCCTGTCACCACCTAGGCACAGCTCTCTTATGCAGATTCTGGCTTCTTACAGAAATAAACCCTTCTTTTCCCCCAAGGGTCCTGAGTCTAAAATGTTTAGTGTGATGAAAGGGCTTCCTTTTCTTCTGTTTCAGGATTACTAGTGAATTGAGGCTGTAAATGATTTAAAAGCATAATCTACAGAAAATGTTTAACTCTGAGACTGCTTAGTGCTGACCTGGGAGAAAATCAGTCATTTTTCTCTTGCATGCCATTGTCTTGTTGGTTCCAAGCTCTACTCTACCAATAGGAAACTTAGTTCAGTTGCCTTTGAAACTAAACAGCTATATCAGACTTAGGAATTTGGAACTACAGGAAGGCACCAGTCAAATGGCTTTAATTATTCCCATTCTCTCCTTGCTCGCTCCTTTCTCCCTCTTCATTTTCATCCAAGTGATCAAAAGTTAAGCTGTTGTTTGTGTCATGGAATATCAAGCAAATTTTCTTATGTTCTGCACAGATATCAGTCATGATCTCGTATACCTGAGCAGCATGAAAATGACTGCTGCAATGTGATCTAAGCTGCTCTAGAGACTTGACTGATTGATAAATAGACCACATGGGTGCATCAGGTGTCCTAAGTAAGCATGTAAACAATAAACAACTTCACAGGAAACCAGAGCCTTTTCCTTGTGCTACTAGCAGGAGTTTTCATTATACATAGAAGCTTTGTTCTCATTATTATTGTTAACAAAAGTGGTTCTTTTGGTTGTTACCCAAAAATATATTTCAACAGTTGTCACTGCAAATGAGACACTGGTAAATCACATTGACAGAAAAACTTCTCAAGCCAATCAGAGAACAAAACTCTTGCAATAATATTTCTGTCCTCAGAAACAAGCAAAACTAATATCCAAATTCCTATATAAAACACCAAGATGATGATGAACTGTCAAAATAACACAAAAAAAATCTTATTAAAGAAATAGGAGCCATCAGTGACAACAGCTCATTGGTGGTAGAATCATCAAGTGAGCAGAGCAACATTTCTGCCAGGCATGTTATGGCAGAGGAGGGATCAGGAAGCTTTCTAAGGAAATCAGATCATACTTGACATACAGCAAGTGTGAAATCCACAGCAATGCTTCCTCTCTTCCCCAGCACAGTCTTGCTGAGCATATTCCTTTCCATGCAACTGGGTCCCCATAAAGCCCTGTAAGGACAATTCAGCAAAAACCTTTAAAATACTTCTGAAAGTATGCAAGATTCATTCTCTTGCTTGAAGTTGTGTTCGTATACTGTGCTAAGTTAACTTGTAATGGCAGGGTATCTTCTGCTACAACCATGAATGTACTTCAAAAATAGAAAATTCAGATTCATATGGGATGCCTGACCAGGAACATTCACACATCTATAAAACTTCTAAACACTGTTTTATCAAAAGTGGAGTGTATTAAAATCTCTTTTCCTTAACAGGAGGGCATTATTCAACCTGAATCTTCTGCCCTCCACCTTCTTCCCAAGGCCTTCCAGTCTTTCTTCCTTCGTCCTTCCCAATTCTTTGGAGAGTCTTCCACTCAGGTACCAGAAGGACCTGCAGGCAAGCAAATTGGTGCTCGACTCAACTTTATTTCCTCTTGCACTACCCCAGGTTTCCGTCAACATGTAGCTGCCAAGCAGGGGGAAAAGGTCTTGTCTTGCTTCTTCTCATACTTTACTGCAGGACACTATGTGATACTCCACTCTGTGCACATTGACGGATACTTGTGCTCCATTTGAGTAGGGTGAATTTAAAAGGGAGAGCAAGAGCTAAACCCCCCTCCAAACTTGGTAATAGCTGGCCTAAAATAACTGGGTAGCAGAAAGTCATATGATGCTCTGAGTTGCAGCTTCCCTGAAAAAAGAGAATGCATCCTCCTTTCTCCCTTTTTTCTTTGTTAAATAGGGAAGAGTCACTTTTTCTAAGAAAAGTAAATTGCTCTGCATCTTGGCAGTTTAGATTAGCACCCTTTCATTTTCATTTTCCGCCACCTACGTTTCATTTGGCCTGTCGGCAACCCCAAAAGCGAACAAGGACAATGCGAAGATCTCAGCAGCATGCAATCATGAGACCATGCTGCCTGGCTGACAGTACTGTGGGAAGCCTGGAAGCACAGGAGCGGCCTAGATCCCTTGCACATTTTGAAGAGGTGCTATAATTTGAGCTGCTTCATTATAAAAGGGCAACCATTAGGAGAGCCAAGTGATACTAATGAAGCCTTGGGCATTATCGCACATTGATTAAAAAAAGTTTAATGTCTCATAATGACAGGGGAAAAAAAGGAGCTCAGGGAAGCCCAAAGGAGCAAAGGAACTCAGCAAGGCAAATAAATATGCAGTGGTTCTCTCATACTAAACCGAGTTATTTTGATAGGAAAATAAATGACAAGGAGCAATATGCAGCACCGTTAGGAATTTTCTAGCATCTCCCCATTCATCCTAATTAAAAATATTAAATGCATTCAGCACATGTAACAATAGCTTTGTTATATTCATGTCCCATTCCTGCAGGAGGAAAGAAAGCTCACATCTTATGGCAACTTTATTCTAACTAAATTTCCCATGCCATGAAGTTCTTCATCCTTCTTCCTGCGTTTCCTGCATATTAGCTGTATTTACATATCAAGAACACCTTGCACATCAAAAAAATTATTTTCTTCCTTCAAAATAATTCATATCAGATAAAAGAAATTAATATACAAGTAAACAGAATGAAATGCAAAGCTAATGGCAAGCTTACCTATTAATCTTCTAGCTTTGTTTTTGGTGAGCATCTTGAGGATAAATGCGGCGTGACTACTCATTCGAATATTCTTTGTGGGTTATATCTTTGAAGATTTGAATTCTGGCTTTTGCACATTGTCTAGATTGAACTCATTATTGTTTAGAACAACAATTTTTAGAACGGTAATCCTGCTCTGAATAAACTGAATAATTAAACACCCCCGCAAGTATTGTTAAGAAAGTCAGCTGTACTGACAGTGCCTTTCCTCACTGAAGGAGACTTCTCACATTTCCAGATGGCCTGGTTATAAGAATCCACTCTCAGTTACTCCCTGTCAAAGGCACCTCCATGGATCATGAAGGAAAGTTTGGGATCAGCTTCATAGAGCACAGTATAGACATGGTACTTGGATTTTCCATTTACCCTGGTGATTTGTTCATACCTTGAAATAGTTGAGTTTTAAAATCTGTGAAGATACTAGAAGGGATGCTAGTTACTAGCTTTTGGGTGTTAATTGATGCTACAGTATAGGTTAGGTGAAATTCCAGTGGAGCAGGAAGACTGAGCCCGAACTGCAACACCCTTCTGAACAGTGCATACTTCAGGATTTTCCACCTTCAGTCACCAGCATCTCCCCTGTTAATCTGCAGTACCTTCTCATTTGTGGTTTTCTTTCTGCTCAGAGACTACTCCAGGCTAGCAGGTTGACAGGCAGCTCAGGATGCTATGACAGCTAAAATTTTCACATTAGCTTTTCCTAACTTGTAGCTTACAGAAAACGTACTGTCCAAAAGATTCAGCAGTTCTCTTTACAGCCTGATATCTTGCCCTCTGCTGTTACACATTTCTTCAGACAAAAAGAGGGAGAAAATGTGACGTTGCCGCTTGTCCAGGTGTAAGCAAATATTGAAGCTACTCATCCTAAACCCTAATCTAGCATCCAGGCAAACACAAGTAGTTATGGACATTTATACAGCTTCACGGCGGATTTAAATGTGGCCAGATTAACCTAACTGAAGTTCCCAGCTGTATCACTTATTGTTAAAGCTGCCTTATTATTCCCATTACAGCAACATTTTCAGCTTGTTTTGACTCCCATCAGATTAACTGCTTGGGCTGACTTCCATGCTGAGGGTCAACTTCAGTCAAAGCATTTTACTGGATATGGCAGGGAGAAAAGAAGAGAAATTAAGAAATCTGCTTATTCAGAAGGTCCAGGAAAGCTTCACATTCCCATCTGCTTGACCACATACACTATGGAAGAACATTTAATTATGCAACACAACACTGTCTTTTGTTTCCATGGGTCCTCTCTCATTCAGAGCACAAATATGCATAGTGCTCACTTGACTGGAAGATATTGAGTATTTTATTTTATTCTTGTTATTCAATGTGGCTTTACACACTCTTTCTTGCAGACCATTTACCCACAGCTCAGCAGACAGAATTACTGACTTCCTCATAGGCTTTGCTACAGAGCCACAGTAAGACAAAAGAAAACTGACAGAAATTTGCACTGTGTTGCAGAGGCTGACCTTAGTAATAGACTGTGTGGAATAACAGATAATTGAGCTAGGCTTGAAAGCGTGGCAGCAAAAAGAGAAATGGCAGTAGATAATTACTTCACACTACCAAAGAATATCCTTCTCTCAGTTAACACCCAGGTCCAATTAATGGTTCAATTATATTCTAAAATAATGGGTTACATTACACTAAAACCACGTACTTTTGCATCCTCTTGCCTCCTCCCTTGTAATATCTTTTCCCTCTCTATAACAAGAATAATTTGCATGGTGACCCTCCAATTCATTCTGTTCATGTTGTCCCCTGCAGCCGTGTCAACCCCTGCTGAATTCAACAAGGCAAGACAGAGTGGAAGGAAGGGAGATCACTCTATTCATGTAGTGTAGATTTAAAACCAGAGCTCTTAGACCTGTTTTTGTCATAGGTAGCTTTAGGTACCTACCACATGGGGCTGGCTGCATTAGATGCATGGCCATCTTTCATAGGCAAAGGAAAAGAGACAGCACATTGAAAGATTATCCAGACATATGGGACAAGTCATCCCCAGATGGTGCTGAACTCTCTCCTTTGACCATACAAATGACTTGTTGACATGGAGCTCTAATCAAAGAATCATAAAATCATTTAGATTGGAAAAGACCCTTAAGATCGAGTCCAACCATAAACCTAGCATTGCCAAGTCCACCACTAAACCATGTCCCTAAGGACCACATCTACCAGTCTTTTAAATGCCTCCAGAGTATGGGCAGCCTGTTCCAACTCTTGACAACCCTTTCAGTGAAGAAAATTTTCTTAATGTCCCATCTAAACATCCCCTCTTGCAACTTGAGGCCATTTCCTCTTGTTCTATCACTTGTTACGTGGAAAAAGAGACCGACATCCACCTCACTACAACCTCCTTTCAGGTAGTTGCAGAGAGCAATAAGGTCTCTCCTGAACCTCCTTTTCTCCAGGCTGAAGAACCCCAGTTCCCTCAGCTACTTCTCATAATACTTGCTCTCTAGACCCTTCAGCAGCTTCGTTGCCCTTCTTTGGACATGCTCCAGCACCTCAAAGTCTTTCCTGTAGTGAGGGGCCCAGAACTGTACTCAAGGTGCGGCCTAACCGGTGCCGAGTACAGGGGGACAATCACTTCCCTGGTCCTGCTGGCCACACTATTTCTGATGAAAGCCAGGTTCCCGTTGGCCTTTTTGGCCACCTGAGCACACCGCCAGCTCATACTCAGCTGGCCGTTGACCAACACCCCCAGGTCCTTTTCTGCTGGGCAGCTTTCCAGACACTTTTCCCTACGCCTGTAGCATTGCATGGAGCTGTTGTGACACAAGTGCGGGACCTGGTACTTGGCCTCAGCCCATTGATCCAGCCTGATTAGACATATTAGCTGTGGTATCCATACTTAGGCAAGATCCAGGCAAACAGTAGTCAAGAAAAGCGAAAAGACAAAAATATACTTATGCTGACATGTCTTTCTGCACTGTAGACATAGACAGTCTGAAATCACGTTTCAAACCCAGTCAGGGTGCATTTGGCCATGACTCTGCTCTGCACATCGTGGTCCTTCAGACAGTATGCATTATCTTCATATCAAGTATTTTATATGAATCTTCAGGAGGATGGCATGTGTCATCAGCTGGCCAGCAACTCATACGAGAAAAACCACATGGTAAAAACACACAAAAGTGTAGACATCTCCTCCTTGATCAAGCGTATGGTGAAGGAGTAGGCCTAAACTAAGGCTTGAACAACTGTAGTGCTTTTGCTGAAAGCAAGAGCCATAACACATGAAGAGCCTGCAGAAGTCACCTCATCCCTCTCCCCTTTCCTCTGTGAAGACAATTTTCACAGACTGGTTTCTTATATCTTACACACCCATGCAGGGTCTTACTTGCACTATAGCACTTTAAGCAGACAACTGAGGACTGGTAAAAAGGACAGCAAAAAAAGAACAGAGTTAGAAGGCTTCATGTGACTCACACCGCATAATTAAAATAAAACAATTTCAGAGACACCCACCTCCTTCCATTAAAGAAAACTCCCCAACAACCCTCGAAAAAGCAAAACAAACAAAAAATGGCTACAGAAAAGTGAGACAATTGTGTAATTTTACAGATCTGCATCATTCAGGCACTGGGGCTGGGGGCAGACCCAGTGGGGTCGAGGGGAAAGAGAGGGGGATCTTCTTGTGCAATAAGACCAGCTTGAAAGCACATGTGCTGTGCAGGTCATGCTACAGCTCTGTTGTGCTGACCCTTCTCAATAAATCCATACCTTCACATCAGCACGGAATACAGACTCTTCTGTGCTGGAGGGTGGATTTTTTTCCTACTTTCTCTACTGCTTTTAAGGCCAGAAGAGACCAAAAGTTCTCTATAGCACTTGCAAGAATATTTCAACCAGTAATTCCTGTAGAGGGGCTATTACTTTGCTAATGCATTCATCCTACACTCCATTTCCAAACTAAAAAAGGACCCTTCTGCCTAAAGGTATGCTTGTTTGGGTGGTTTTGACCCCAGTTATATGAGTTCATCTGTTAGAAGATATAATTACCTTCTACAGGTAACATGGAGTCATCTTCCATGTGAGAGTAACTTCAGGAACAATTTCCCGCCCTGTTAAAAATAAGTCACTCCTTTTTTGTTTAGGTTTCCTTTATTGCTCCCAGCCTTGCCAGTCCCATAATTTCTTCCTGTTTCTGATTCTGATTTCTATGCAAGCCCAGAAGAAAGTTGCCAGTATTATGAACAAAGAAGAAATATATCCGAGTAGTATCTCAGAATGAAGGAGACACAAAAAAGCAACAAAACCCCAGAATAGAAAGCCAGCTCTTTTGCTGAACAGTTTCTTTTTGTACCCACATATACCATAGCTCCTAAATTGCCCATGCATCTCATCCTTCCTTGCACCTGTCTCAGCTTTCAAACCCAGCACTTCACGCAAAAGATATGCCTAACAGCATATTTGTAAGTGCTGGGAGATAAGGGGAAAAGCTGCCTCTGATGTCAGACTTGGAGGCAGGGTGTCTGCAGACTGCATTTTCCCCTATAGGAACCATCCCTTGCTTGGCATGCACCATAGGCTTTGTCATCTTTACCACACGCTCCCTACAACTGTCCTTGTGAAGCAGTTCAGACAGAGGGCAATGAGCCATTTCCAGGGGAGAGTGAGGGGAATCATGCACAATATCTGTCTAAGGAAACAAATGGGCAGGATGTGGAATAGATCCCAAGAGAATCCTAATCAAGTCGGTATCAAACAAACCCTCCATATGTTGAAGGAACATAACACTAAACTCCTTTTGAAGTTAGAATTAGTACAGTTGTACAGTCCTTTTCTATTAATGCACAAGTGATAAGGCTACATCTTAGTATGGGTTCTGCTGGTTTTTGTTTTTTCCCCCCACACTGCAATATTTGAGGTACTTCGTAAAAATAACAAAAGTGGGGAAATTACATTCATGGTTTTCTGTTTCAAATATTTATATGTTATTACAAAAGTGGGGGGAGGAGTGCTGGGATGTACATATACATGCAAATAAACATCTGGGAACTGATCAAACCATTGAATGCAGGAAAGTTTTGGCAATCAAAGAGTATGCATGCAGATCTGGGCACAAAAGAAGAATATATCTTTCATAGGAAAAGAGGAGGGGGAAGGCGAGCAGGCAGCAAGCAAGCAAAGGATGGAGTTATGTTATTCAGCGAGCAGTTTTGACTCCACGTCAAGAGGAAGCCTGCTTGTCAGGTCAGACAGTTGGCACAAGGAGAAAAACAAGAGCAACAAAACCCAGAAAGATATTCAGGCACTGGCTTATGGAGAGGAATTTCACTCCTCACCACCACACTGTGCAGTACAGAATGCCAGCCCCATATAGTGCAACCCAACTGGGGCACTCCCACTCTCACCTACTAAGTGCTGCCCTGGCTCTGCAGCCCACAGAACCCAAACCTTGTTTGTAAGAGTCCGCAGCCCTCTCTCCACTTGTGTAAAGCAACTAAAAGCCATGAGAGGTGTATCTGCACTAGGTAGATCCATTGAGCAAACGTCTTGGTTGGCAGCTGCTGACAATGGCTACCTGGCTGGAAAGCATTTTACTGGTAAGTATCTGTTACCTGCAGGCTTGTGCAGCTGGAGAAAGAGGCAGCATTCAGTGGCAAACAAGCTATGTGCAGCCATCTTGCATCAAATGTGTGCATGAACGCATGTAGTCTGTGATGGGTGACTTCCCTTGTGAGAACTGTGCGGTGCAGCCCAGGCCCAAGGCGAAGAGGGGGATCAGAGGTACGTTACAGAAGTCAGGATATCAGGCAGCAACAAGGGGCTGAGTCAGCTCCTCAGCAAGGAAGGCTCAGAACAGATGGTGAAAGAGAGGCACTTTTTACAATTCAAAATTCCCCTGATATCACCAAGGAAGCAACATTCAGACTACACCCCAAAGAGGTACCCAGGAATGTCTGACTTTTACCTCTGGAGACATGCTCTTTGTCCGTTCTGAAATTGCACTCAGGGTACTTCTGATCTGTTGTCCTCTTGAGTATCATAATGGCAGTGATTAATACCTGGAGGCTATCATCATGGAAGATGTGAGTTTTACTTTAATTTTCTTTTCCGTCTTGGCACCACCGAGACATAAAAAATCTGAGCGATCCATGAGAAGATTTAAAGGGAGTTTCTTCTGGCATACAGATGATATATCTGTTGCTGAGGTGAGGTACATAAGGATCTGGTAGTTTGTGATAAAAAGCCAGTTCTTCTTGTCCATAGGACGGCCCAGCTTCCAGCAAAATCAAGATACTTCTTCAAACAATGCAACATCCTTTCTCAATTAAACAAAGTGCATATTTCATGATAGCATCTGGCAGGTGCAGAATTACAAATGACTACCATATTTGGTTTTGCTAGAAACCTTGTTCATGCCATGAACTGAATTGTTTTGTCATCTTATTTGAAGACAAGGTGATTTCCTTATCGTATTGCCCTTAGGACACTCAAAATACCACTTTTGCAGGGAAATCTTGTTTTATCCTCCTTTATCAAACAGGAAAAAAAAATCTATCTCTATATATATTTGTTCTAATCCAGGCAATATTTAAAACTAATGCTGATAGATTTGGAAAGGCAAACAAAGGTCCATGACAGATAGTACCTAAAAGGAACCAATATCGCTATTGGATGTCTATTTTTTAAATTGTGATAAAAAGGCACTTTCAGCTCAGCAACCCACTGCACAACAGAGGCAGCAAATCTGACCGTGCAGGAACTTGCACGCATTTTAGGGGGAAAGAGTGGGGCATTTCGTCAAGTTTCTGGTCCCAATGTGAATTGATATTCAATGGTAATAGCTTCTGATTGAACCTTAATGAGTCATCATTTTATTCTCTCACTGCCTATGATGACAACAGACTTTTTCCCCAGCTTTATTTGAGGTTATTATGCTGATGGGCCACACGGAATTTTGATCTAGACAACTTTAAGAATAAGAAAAAAATAGGTTTAGTAAAAGCATATGCAGTTGATTATTTAAATTAGAAACATGGAGCTATCTCCTCACTTGTAATCTGATTTTCTGCTTCCCACAGTACTTTTAGCAACACACCTTACATGAGATCTCCAGCCATCATAAATCAACAAGTGAAGACAGTACCTAACATGCAGAGATTCATCCCTTATGCTATTTCATTTTCTCAGCCATTTTAAGAATGACAGACTGACACATGCTTGCCTCACCTTAACACACATTTTCTCACCAAGCGGGGGTTACTTATATTTCACTCCGTCATTAACTTAGGCCTGATGGTTGAAAGGTTGGTGTGTTACTGTCACACTTTCATGACAACGTGGGGGTTTGTGTTCATTGCACCATGCTCTAAGCATGGTGAAGAAGAGGCCTTTAATGCAGCGTATACAATTGGTCTGTGCGAGGGGAACCCACACCTGCCAGCTGATACAGTTGGTAACCCCCAGGCTACGGAGTGCACCCTCAGCCACTCAGGTCTCACACCACAGCCGTGGCCCTCTTGGCCTCAGCAGCAGGGCAGGGCACCTCTAACACTCCCGCAAGTGGTGGTACCCCATACACACCTTCAGCAACAAGGACTGCCATGAGTTTGCTTTCAACGGTGTCTGTGTGGAAGTAAAGGACCTGCAATTAGACACATTTCTCCTAAAGGCGCTCCCAGCTACAGGAGCTTGGTGCCTCCTCTCACATCAGTTCTCCTCACTCAGCTGTCTATCTGGCGGTCCCCATCCCCCGGCAGTTTGCAAATCCTCGTGCAGCAGGAGAGTGTTAAGAGCTGCTTTTTGCCAGTGGTTACAGAGACATGGGAAACGCACAAACCCAGCAGAGTCATTATAACCCTTTCATTTGCCAAAGGTGCTCCAGCTGTGCAACGAACTACCAGTGTGCACAAGAGAGATTACCCCTAAAAAGTACGCAATGGCTGGGAAACCTAAAACTTTAAAATATCTGTCTTGCAACATAGCATAATAGAAGTTCCTTTATGTTTTTGAAAAGGCTTTTTTAAAAGCTAAGGAGTCTGTTGGAAACCCCAGTGGATTAGGATAGAGGCTGGTTTTTCTATAAATGAAGAAGGGACATTCTTTTATTTCTGTTTCCTTTAGGAATCCCTAAGATTGGAGATTCAGGAAAAAAGAAAGCATCTACTTAATTTCTTTACTATCCTGACTCTCAGAATAGTTTTCTTGCATTATCCTACTTTCTTTTGGGGCTTTTTTTCTTGTCTGTTTCTGCAAGCCTGTTACTAAAAGCCTGAATGACTGTTACACATGATGACAGGGATTGTAGAGATTTTATCAGAACTGAGTCCACCAGAAATTTGAAATTCTACACTAATAGCCTTAAACCCAGGAAATTTCTGAGGCTTGGGTGAATGAAAATAAAATTCATTGAGTATTTCACCCCCTCCACTTTCTCCCACCATCCTCTAGAAAAAACCAACACATGTGCTTATCCAGATTCCAGAAAACACTAGATTTCAAAACGATACCTACTTCTCACTAGAGAAGCCAAAAATTGAAAATCTCTTTCACCAACTGCCTCATTGCTATGAATGTTCTTGATCAGAAAAGAAAACTCATTTAGGAGTCTTATTTGCCCTCCAGAGGGACCTGGACAAGCTCAAGAAGTGGGCCCATGTGAACTTCATGAGGTTCAACAAGGCCAAGTGCAAGGTCCTGCACCTGGGTCAGTGCAACTGCCCATATCAATACGGGCTGGGGGATGAAGGGATTGAGAACAGCCCTGTGGAGAAGGACTTGGGGGTACTGGTGGATGAAAAGCTGGACATGACCTGGCAACGTGCACTCACAGCCCAGAAAGCCAACTATATTCTGGGCTGCATCAAAAGAAGCGTGGCCAGCAGGTAGAGGGAGGTGACTCTGCCCCTCTTCACTCTCGTGAGACCCCACCTGGAGTACTGTGTCCAGCTCTGGAGCCCTCAGCACAGGAAAGACATGGACCAGTTGGAGTGGGTCCAGAGGAGGGCCACAGAAATAATCGAAGGGATGGAACACCTCTCCTGTGAGGGGAGGTTGAGAGTTGTGGGTTTGTTCAGCCTGG
>VYZM01015025.1:99782-185522 GCA_013398915.1 Dromas ardeola | reverse complement strand
AATGGTTTTAAACTAAAAGAAGGTAGATTTAAACTAGATATAGGGAAGAAACTTTTTACAATGAGGGTGGTGAAACACTGGAACAGGTTGCCCAGAGAGGCAGTAGAGGCCCCATCCCTGGAAACATTCAAAGTCAGGTTGGACAGGGCTATGAGCAACCTGATCTAGCTGAAGATGTCCCTGCTCGTTGCTCATTCAATCTTATCTAGTTGAAGATGTTGGACTAGATGACCTTTAAAGGTCCTTTCCAACCCAAACTATTTTATGATTTATACCTGGAGTATGAGACTGGAACTCAAGTGTCAGGACTATACCGGTTATATGGTTACTGCTCTCCCAGTTAACATTATGTCTTTTTAATTCCTTCGATGAATTACAGAATACAGTCCTGACTGCCTTGGTTCTCAGCAGCACATGAATTGCATATATAAATGTGGCAGTGAACTGAAATAACCTTTAGTCAATCTTTCATATGGACCCGTGGAGGATCTTTATTTACTTTTGCAAACACACTGTGTTAACCATGGATGGCTGGTGAGATTTCACTAAGTAACATGTTGCCAAGCAGCACTCAAAGGAAAGGAAAATAAATCATAGAATAGTTTGTGTTGGAAGGGACCTTCAAAAATCACTTAGTTCAACAACCCCGCCATGGACAGGGACATCTCTCACTAGTTCAGGTTGCTCAAAGCCACCCTAAACTTGAATACTTCTAATGATGGGGCATCCACAGCTTCTCTGGGCAACCTGTTCCAGTGCCTCCCCATAAAAAAATTATTCTTTATGTCCAGTATAAATCTATCCCCTTTCAGTTTAAAACAATTTTGCCTTGTTGCATCACTACAGACCTTGGTAAAAAGTCTCTCCCCATCATTTTTATAAGCCTCCTTTATATATTGAAAGGCTGCAATAAGTTCTCCCTGAGCCTTCTCTTCTCCAGGCTAAATGTGAAAGATAGATCCAGTTTTGGCCTGGGGCAACAAGAGTCAAGAGTCAGAACTGGTATTTAGCATGAAAGTTAGAAACGGAAGCTCTGATCTTTATTTACTTGCTCTTCTCTAAGTAGGAAATGTCTGCTTAAGGAACTGGGGGAGGGGAGATTTTAACATGTTCTCCATGTGCTCTGTGGGGTGCAGACAGAACTACAGTCGTATCACCATATGTTAATGCATTTACTGAGTACTGTTTTTTAATAATTTTCTGTTGCAGCGAGTGAAAATCTCATTTGGCTGTGATTTGCATTGTGCCAGCGTTAGATATTAGTCTGTGTTAGATCAAAATCAATGCTGTCACTGGAGTATCCATTCCTTTCATTATTCTAAATAGCATTTTGTCCTAATACATTGAGTCACTGCAGTACAAGCAATAAAAATCAGTAAATACTTCTGTTTTATTTCAGGATATAAACAACTCTTAATTCATCCCCTCTTCACAGAAGGGTAGGACCAAACAGAACAAATTTGGATAGGTTTTATTTAGCACAACTGATATATTTTCCCTAGGAGCAAACAAAAGGGGCTATTTTGGGGAGACGAAAGGTGACCAGGACTAGGAGAGATGGAGGAGGCAGCATGAGATCACGCCCATTTGGGTATCTGCCAAGAGGGAACAGGTCAACCCATCTGAATGTTGTCATCAGGGATGAGGTGGCAGGTGCCATCAGGTCCTGGACTGAATGGATTGAAAGAGCAGATGTGACAAAGGGTGAGTGGTATTTCCCCAGCTAGAACAGAAAAGAGACTGGTCTGTACTTCGTGTGTCATCCAACAGCATAAATTTGCTGCTTTAGATCATGCCTAATGTGCTGCACACACCATAGTTGTCTGGGCAGACTTGATAGCAAATTAGATTGACAAACACATCTGCTATCAATAAACTTCCGGGATTTTACAAAGTTCCCAGTCTTCGCTAAGGCAACTATCTTGTGTCCACTTAACAGCTTGCAACCAGTCACGCACCCCTGGGGAAAGCAGATCATCAGACCAGAGTCTGCCCTGTGGATCAAAGAGGAGCAGATGTGCCCTCATTGGGCCAAGAATAGTGAATGACTGACTCACAGATCAAAGGCTTCTCAGTTCTTAATAGTCACATTAGTGCCTTCTCATATGAGAGGTAACCCAGAAAACCTCAACTCTCTGACTGATTAGCTTGCTCGTCCCAGAAAATTTCTTCCTTCAGTCCCTTGCTCCCCCAGTGGTTAGTTTAGTCTTGATCTAGGGCACAACAGCTGGCAGTTCCTGGATGGAAGACAATGTTCCAAGCACTGCTCTGTCTTGGCTGTTTCTCAAAACTGTTGTACAATATGCTACTTCTCACGTGAAAAGACAAAACAGCTTGACGTTAGTAACAGCTTGATTAAATACAAGATAGAAAAGGCATAGGAACAGTAAAGCTGTGGAAACATTTTGCACTTCTCTCAATCAAGCATGCTCTTCCTCACTTCCCAGATTTCTCGTTATGCTCCCAAAGTCCAGGCTAGCTCACCAGAGATGTGCGAAACTTCAGCGCTTTCAGTTTGCACAAAACCTTTATCACACCCTATATTTCCTATGGTGGCTTCATGGTCAGTAAATTGGCATGAGGAGAGTCAGAGGAAAGTCCTACAGCCCATCAGGTCCCTATATCTTACGTTGTTTGTACAGATAGCATGATAGGGGAGCAGGGGCCAGGCACCCCAGGAAGTCAAGCCTGTTGGAATGGTTCTGACAAAAAAATTTCTTGAAAAACTTCTTTATTTGAAAACCAAAATGCTTAGAAAGGTGGGTTCTAGTTTCAGGAAAACCAGCATTGGAAAGGTGTTTCTAAGGCTTTAAACTGGGCTATCAGGTCAGGGGGACTGTGGACGGGAAGCCACATTGAAAAATCAAAAAAGGATGTTTTCCACAGATTCATTTTACAAAAACAATTCTTAAGGATTTGGTTTTCCTTCAGTGCAGAAGAAAAGCTTCACAACCTCAGAAGCTGTCACAAAAACTTTAGAAGCAGTCATGAAACACAAATTATTCCCTGACCATCTCTACCTGCAAGTCTTTAAACAGCCATGGGTTGAACTTTAGGTTTGCAAAGCTGCACAAAAGTCAGCAAGTGTCTTACTTCTCTTGGGGAAATCTGAAATGAAAGCACCATCTGGGAAAGCCAAGTGGTTTTTGGAGTCTTTCTGACCCACCATGGAAGAGTCCTTAAACCATAACAAATAAGAGCAAGGCACATAACTCCCACTGCAACCGTAGTAAATTCCATGTGCAGTGCTGGATTGCAGCACTGTGCCCCCGCGATCAGGAAAAGCAACGCATTTAGTGATTCGTGTGTTGGCAGGTAGCAGCTGAACAGCTGCAAGCCCTGCTTGTGCTATAGTCATGATCAGGACATCATTTCCGTGTTGGGAGGACAGATACAGAGCTGAAACAAGACCTTCAACAATTTTCGGTGTTAAAATTTTTATTTTTTCTTAACTCTCACTCTCTTGGACGTTATTTGGGGTTTTTTACTTTGTTTCTTAAACCTTGTCAATTGTATCTAATTTACAGGCTTCCAAAGACAGCAGGAATAACCTCAGTTTCTCAGGCAATTACTTGCAAGGGACAATCAAAATGAAGAAATGTGCATTTGACTTTACATCTCTGTTGACTCGGGTGCTTTTGGTTTCCATGGAATCTGTGGCTTCTAGCTTTGTTAAACCTGTTAATTTACAGCTTTGAAAGCAACCAGCTTATTTTAAATGTGTATGTTGATAGTAGTCCTAAGTGAATTACACCTGCCCGCCAAGTTCCAGTGCATGATAAAACATACTACAAAGAAGGTTTCCTGGATTTTGTAGGTAGCAAAACCAAAGATGTGATTAAAAGCATTTAATCTCACTTTTGTAGATTAGCAATTTCAAAGTCCTGCTACCATGTTTTTATAATGAACTCACACTAAAATTTAAGGACACATTTTGGTGGTATCTGGATACCTATTAAGCACTTCTTACTTCAGATGCAAGCCAACCATGCTTAGAAACAAAACTTTAGGAAGCATCTCTACTAATTTTTGCAATCATCCACCTAATGCATATTACAGAATGAATGGAAATTAAAGTCTAGATGGGGACATCAGGCAGGAATATATTCAGGTCTCTATGACTCAACCCAGACTGGGAGCCTGAGCAGGCAGTGAAAGCAGGCAAAATACTCCTGAAAAGTTATTTTCACTGTACTGCCTACAGGTCTTTGAACACTACGGGTGTTTTTCACCTTCTGGAATTATGTGTTATGTGAGAATCTCAATACAAAAGGGGAGTTTCTTCTCTGTCATGATTACAGAGGCAACCTAAAGGTTCAAAAACCTAAATGTAGTGGCTTTTTCCATTTAAACTTAATCAAAGTGGAAAATTAAGTTGATGTTTGTGCAGTATTCAGAACAGACTCGACTTCATTATTAGCGAAACCATTACCAGAAAAAAAAAAAAAAGAAAACTTTTTAGAACTCTGTAGTAATGGAGCAAATCAACTTAATTCCTCTTGTCTTTCTCCTCTCCATTTCCAGATTTTTACATGCTAGGAAAAAAATCCATTGTTAAGATGCTTTGATAATGTTCTGCAACCAAAAGTTAATATTGTTGAATTAAGCTTTGAATTCATTTGTTAGATTTCACCTGCAATAATTTGGGAGGTAGACGACATGGTCCTCAAGCGGTGCAGAGGTGAATGCAGGTCTACGGAACATAGCCAGGTGGTATTTTTCATAAAGCTAATGCACAGCATCCTTCATTTGGTCCTTTAGAACTTGTAACAGCTAGACAAAAATCTTTGATGTTATTTATTCAACATATTATGTCTTCCCAAGATTAGGAAGCACAGAAATGCAACAAAGTATGACTGAGCACTAAATAATCCACTTGGAAGCGAGTTGTGAAAGCTTTTCTTAATCACTGGTTACCACCAGTTAATGGTTGGTTTGTTGTTCCTTTAAATAGCCTGTAAGCATTGCCTTCTGGTATCATTTTAGTAAGGTTTGTTTTTTTTTTCTAAACAGCATCCTGAGGATAAAGTATGTTAAGAGAAAATGAAATTACTCTTTAAATAAAAAGACTCAGCAGACACTTGTCAGAAAGGCCTTCAGTAAGTGTCAAGTGACTTGAATATCCCTGCCAGGAAAGCTGTACTGGGTGAGCTGTATTGGCTCACCACAGCTGTGAGAGAGTATTCTCAAAACCCTTCCTAGAGGATGAGACCTCATCCTTCATAACAAAATGGCAAACACAACAAGAGTAATGCTAACCCTGCAGTAGCATGAGCATCTTGCAATAATCCGGTCTCTCCCAGAACAATGCCAATGCTCGGAAGCAAAGCTTTTTAACAAAAATGCCTCTTTGCCTTTCTCCTTCTGACTTCTCACGGGCATACCCGTGCCAGCAGACTACCTTTCAGGCAGCTCCAAGGCCAGAGGCAGGTTAGCGCCGTTGGAGAGCTGTGCTCCTGTGCATCCTCAGGGGATGCTCAGGCATAGAGCACCGCACAGCTGGAGACGTGCAAGCGTAAGGCAACATTGCCATCAGCAGGAGGTGGCCTCCCTGGGCTAGGAGTTCAGGCACAGCACTGTACTAGCCAACAGCTCACTCAGGAGCCGGCCTGCTGTCCCCATGCAGCAGGGCACTGCCACTACATTGCCTGAATATACAAGCTCGGGGCTCTCAGCTGCACTCATGGCCCCAGTGACAAATTCAGAGTTTCCACATGTATCTCCAACCCATCCAGCCAGGGAATGTCAACAATGTCATGGGATTTATGTGACTAGTCCCAGCTGGAGAATTGAACTCAGATTTCATATGCAACATATTGAATGTTAGCAGTAAACTCTCTAGGACCAGTTCATCAAGGGAAAGTGGAAAGGGAAGAAAGTCCCAGAAATATTTATCAAATGCTTTCCAGCATTAGTGCCAAGAAATCGTGACAAGTTTGTGAGTAGAAAATGAAGGAAAAATTATCAAATTCTGCTCCAGAAATTATCTTCTGCTCTCTTTCTGACAGAGTTTTGGAAGAACTCTAGCTCCTTGCTGAATAAAAAGCACCTCATATGACATACCATCTCTTGCTTAGCTGCATATTCATTTTCCATTTGGGGCTTTCCTTACCAGCTGTAGGAAGTTACACAAGTGGGCAAAGAGCCCAAGAAAAGATCTGACATAAGAAGTTTACTCCAAAAACTAGAAAAGAAACATTGAAAACATGGATCACAGGTAGGGGTTTATCACAGATAGGGTTGGGGTTTTTTTCTGCCATCCAGCCACTAGAGGGGACAAGAGACACTCAGCCAGAGCAGCACATGAATAAAAAAGCAGAATGCGGTACGGCATGTGTCTAATCCATTCTAATGAAACTGTTTATAAGAGAGCTCTTGGAAGGGCAGAATGGAAAACACAGAGACCACATAGAAATGCTCTACCTGAAAAGTAAGTACCTGCACACAACCTTCAGACTGTCCTTCTCAGTGATGCAGTTTTAACTTTCAAATGTGCAGGCCAGGGAAGCATAAAGACTCTTGGTTTAAAAAAAGAAAAAAAGGGGGCCTGCCTTGCTGTTCTGCAGACAGAATGCTCCTGGGAGCACAGTGTGATAATTAAATTCACACTAAAGCTCAGTTTTCTAGGTGGAAGAAGCTCTGCATTTTCCTCAGACAAGAGAATCCGTAATTGGACTGCCTCCTTCTCCCAAGTACTTCCCTCCAATTCAAGCAATAAAAGAAAGGAACACAAAGTGATAGGATGGTGTTTTGGTTTAACAACAAAAATATACATTTATTCCCAAGAATAATCTTACCATTGCCATGAAAATTGCAGTTCACATTCTGTCTTCGGCAGTGAATGTGTTTATAGAACTACACAACTAACTAGATCTGGTAGCGCTGGAAGTTTTGACGGAAGAGCACTGGATGTGCATGAAAACACAAAATTTTAAGGAAAATTCTGGAAAAAGCAGTAATATGAAATTGAAGTACAAATAGTCATAGTTAATAAAACTGTATCAATGTGAAAACATTTAACACCTTAATTTCACAATAAGAAGGTTTTCATTTCTTTAGGGTCACCTGAGACAAAGCTCAAAAAACGTAAAATACTATCTGAGAAGGAGGAAACATTAGAGATGTAAAGGAAAAATCAGTAGCTCTTGACTAAACCTTCAGTTTATGGTGAAAATTTTCAGATCACAAGACTTACTCTCTTTCGCCCAAAAATGCTGCCCTTGACAAATGCCACTCTTGCCAGGCAATGTCCCAATAGCAGCTACACAGCCAAGTGCAATTTTGAATATACTCTCTGTTCACAGACAAAGCAGCTGAACCCTTACCCTCTGCATGGCATAAGCCACGTGTTTCCCTTCTTGGCTTCTTTGAAGACAGTTATTTGAGTTTTCCTAAATCCCCTCTTTCTGTACAGTAAGCTTCACAATTGCAAAATAATGAGAAGTTCTCCATTGCATTGAACCTTTTCCTACAGAATGCAATCTCAACAGAAAAAAAAAAAAAATCCATGTGTTTCAGCTTTACATTTCTCCAGTGAGATTTTCAGGATTTTGATTCCTGGCAGTTTTGCATTCAGACCTCCCCTTCTCCCCTGATACCCACCCTAGTCTGCAATGGACCATTGCACGTCCACTTGAGTACAATGTCCTGTTTAACTTCAGTCCAAAGGGCATCCTTACTACTGGAGCTTTTGGGGGGAGGGCTCAGTCTAAAAAATATTATTTAGGGTGAAAAAAAGAAGATAGAGCTTGTATGAGGGAAAGGATAATTATTTAATTATTTTTTTACAGAAAAAGAATGGCTTAGAAGAGTACGACTGGTAGGAGGTGACTAGATTTATAGAGTGTGTGAACACTAGGCTAGTGCTTGACATAAAGCTGCCAACTGCCTAAATCTGAAATGCTATAATAGGCTGACAGATTCCACAATAGAAAGTAGAGGTAATATTGATAGTCTTAACAACTACCTTGGCGTGAATAATTACTTTAATGCTAGGTACTGAATGCTGAAAGACATTGTTTAGACAGAGCTTGGCTAGTAAACTGTATTTGAAAAGGCGGACCAACATCTCCGCTGTGGCTTCCCTCATTTCTCATTGGCTGTTACTCATTTTTCCTCCATGATTAATGCTGTCTACAACCCAGAGATTTAAGGCACTTTTAAAGCTCTGCTTTTCCACCCACAAATATGAAACTCAATAGTTATTGGATTATTTAGTGTGTTTGGTGAGAAGAGTTTAACATCTGATAACTGGAAGTGTTCAGGGTGCTTGTACTGATAAATTATATTAGCCAGACTGGCACCTTGACAACTCCTTTTAAAACATGTGAGAATAGTGCACAATTCAAAAAAGACCACGAGAACACAAGATACTAAGATGGTATTAATTTCCACCATTTTTGTAACCAAAACCTGTGCTACAAAGCTCTAAAAATCAGAAGGAGCTATAAAAATGCAAAGAAAAATGACAAGGGAAAAGCAAAACAGAACATCCGAATTGGCTTTTACATTCAGATCCATCACAGTGCGACTTGGAAGTCAATTTTATTCCTCTTCTATTTTAGACAGAAAAGTTATTGAGGCTGAAAAGCCTAGTGAAAAGAAATAAAAAACAAATCCTGGCACACAACCTGTCTGTCTTCTTTGCTACTTTATTCCATTGCAACTAACATCATTATCTCCCACATCGGTTAAACTCTACTGTTATGGTTTTCCCTTCTTTGAATCCCTTCATTTATAACAACAGATTCTCCCCATTTTTAGAGCGTCTCACTTTTCCATTCCAAAGAGTTACCATACATCCACCACTTCATACTGAGCAGAAACTATGAAGTGTTAGCAAATGCTAATAATATCCCTTGTCAACAGAGTGATCATCACACTTCTTTCATACTGATGTTTATGAGGGTCAGGAGAAAAATTAAGTGCTTTCAATACTTCTAATATTCCTTTCCGTAGAAGTTTCTTTAGAATTTGCAACTAGCAGGAAGTCTGATTGTCCTCATCAAAGTGGACAAATCTATTAAAGCTAAACATCAGCATGTCCATTAAAATTAGTGAATAGGTTACTTTTATACAATCTTTTAAAAATTGATCAGGATTTTACAAATACCAAGCTGGAAGATGCACTCCACGGGTCAAATTCTGCAAAACCTTTCACACAGGAGCAAATATTACTCAAATTGGTTCCTGCTGGAGCACCACTGCAACAGGAAACTGAGACCCTGGAGAATCAGGACACAGTGATGGCCTCAGGGGAGTCAGTAACAGGATCTTTTTACTTGTGTCCATAGTAGGAATAAGATGTTGTAAATTTTTATTCTCCTTAGCAGAAAGCTACCCTTCCTCAATTGCATTCCCCTTTGGTTTTGTACCATGAAACTAATTGGAAGTTTCTTCACAGTCTTTGAAGAGAGACAATGAGCAGAAAATAGAGACATGGATGTGTCTGAATCTGTATAACAGCAGTGGAGGAGCTTTATGGGGGACACGTGCTACAAATGTCTGAGAGTACATACAGCCTTTCATATCCAGGTGTGGGAACGTTTGCAGCCAAGCCCCAGCTCAGTGCAGGAGTTTCTTACTTGACACCCAGCTTCCTATTTGGCTAATGCTATCAAAGACAGGGAAGGCTAAACCCATCTCTGAACTCCCATCAGACCCCTCCTTCAGAGCCCACGAGCTCCAGGAAGGCTGAAGTACGTCAGACTCTCAGGAATCAGCAAGCCCTTCACAATTAAACCAAGCAGATTTGCCAGTAATCCCACAAGGCATATTAGCGAGGCACCCACATTATCTTCCCTTATTAAAGCCAAAGGGCAGAGGGGTTTCAGGTGCTGACTGTCCTAGAGGACCCCACAAAACATCTCTCAGGTCCCTTTCCTTCTCTATTGCCCTCATTTGTAAGCAAGCTAACTGGATGCAGGGAAGTTATTCTCACTATTTAACAAAAAATTTGCATACAATTTCCTTCTTTTGTTTTTCTTGTCCACTGTAAGTTAAGCTAAGGCCTACAAAAATGAAGACCCCCATCACCCTGTAAGCAGGCTGGGCTGCACTGCCAGTGGGAAGAGCTGTGTGCTCTGCCTTTCCCCTGTCCTCCCATCCACACATATGACTGAACAGACTCATAGGGAGAACCAGGTAAACCCAAGGTCTCTTCACCAAGATGGTTAGTTTTTCCTACTTACCATTCTCCCCTTGTGGATTATGGGCAGATCTTCCTTTTCAGCATCCAAGTACTAATGGAAAACTGTCCCCCCCTGAGTCCCCCAGCTATGCAAACTCCCTGTGTACATTACTCCTGTGGGCAAGGAGCTGGCAAAGCAGCTTCCCACACCTCCTCCCTGGAAACCCTCTCTGCCCTGTGCATGCACTGCTTGAAATCAGCAGGCACAGAGAGGCCAGGAGTCCTCCCCAGCACCAGATACCCCCACAGCAGGCAGCTTGGCAGAGCCTCAGTCATTGGAAATAATATGTCCCGGAGTTTGCTTTTACATTCTTTCTCCTCTGCAATTGCATTTTTTAAAAGGGGAGGAAAAAAAATATGTCCCAGAGTTTACTTTTAGATTCTTTCTCCTCTGCAGTTGCATCTTTTAAAAGGGGAGGAAAAAAAAATATGTCCCAAACCAGGAGTGTTCCATCTCAGAGCTGGCCACCTCTTTCTGACAATTGCTGGCTCCCAGTTGTCAGTGACCAGTCCCCCCTGCATTACAGCGGTGTGTCTTCTCTGTAGTCCCCTGTGAAAGTACCAGGCCCACTTCAGCAGCAGCCACTTGGACAAGAGCACGTAGGTGCCAGGAGTACAAAGTGTCTGGGGCAGGTTTGTCCTGTGCTTTTGGATCTGACAAGAATTTGAGTACTTACACAAGTAAAACAGGATTCGAGGCCAATATTGCGTCTAGTCTTAAGTGCCTTGCCAGGTCAGAGATCCCATGCCGCATAATTGCCAGTCCCCTACTTTATCCAGTGGTCCTGGCTTTACGTAGGAAAATCAAGCGTAGGTGTCCCCTCCTATGGATACAGGCTTGTTCCCCAGCTGAAAGTCACTTGACCAGAGGCCAACAGTTTCATTTTATTTTAAGTAGGAAGAGAACAGAACAGAAGGACTGAAAACAGTGACAGCTTTATGAGGAGGTGGAGGAGAACAAATGCTGGGAGTCTTTTTAATCAAAAGGTCAAAAAGGTCCTTTAAAATTGCTAAATCTGATGCACAGCATAGTATGGCCCCTGAAATTTCACCCTCCAATTCCTGACTAAGCTATGCCTTCTCTTAGAGGAGATACCAGGCCACCCGTATTTGCCTTAGTGTTCCTAGGATAACACCACAGAAAATTAAATGTGTTCAGCCTGCCAAAGAAAGGGAGCGTTTTGTGAACAGCACTGAGCGCTGCTTTTCCCCTGCCAACATGGAGATAAGATAATACATTGCTGCTTCCTACAAACATACTTACCAGTGCGCCAAGATGCATTTTTTAGCTCCTATTAGTTTTGTCTGGACCCAATAATACCAACACACTTAATCAGTACTGAGAGGATGAGCAGGGTGAGTGAGGAAGCCCTGTTCTTTATTGATTTGACAGGGAGGCTTTCCAGAGACGAGGCATACTAACGCTAAATGTAAAAACAAATAATCAAGGTAACTGCAAGAAAGGGAAGTGAAAGCAAGTCAGGCAATTTGTTAAAATTGATCACAGATGAAAAGCGAGAGGTTCCCCATTTAGCCACAGCATCCCTGCAATAGGAACTTGTACTTAATTTACATGAGAATAGGATTACGGTCTGATTGCCTACGCTCAGGTCAGCCATGAAATGCTGAAATCAGTTGTAACTAATAGACATTTATCACAGTCAGCTGTTATTAATGGCTTGCCAGATGTTGCTAGCAGAGCTTGCTCTGTGTAAGGACACAGTGATAATAAATACATGAACACGGTGAAGGCGTAGTGGCTGTCATGTCATGCACGGGAGTCAGTCCTGTGGCGGTTCAGGGCATCAGCTCAAACTGGAGATTAACTTAGAAATGGGGTTGCAGCTTCTTTGGCACCTGCACAAGTGACACCCAGTGTGGATCGTTACGTGTTTCCTTGCTCTTTCTGAAGGTCCATAAGTGACATTCTCTCTGTCTTAGAGGTGATGACTGAGTGCCTGGAAGGCTTAGATGACCATGCAGCAGCAAGTCTCTTTGTTCCCTATCCCCACTTACTGAACCTCAAAGAAGCTTGTGTGGGACCTCGGATAAAACTCTCTTTAGGGTCTCTATACATACACTAAAATGAGAAATGTGAGGAGACCAATACCTCCTATCACGTAACAGTCCACAGAAAGTACTTACTCCGTTATTTTTTTTATTCCAACATTAGCAGAGGTGTCAAGAGAGTGAATGTCTCATTGCATTACTGTAACACCCTTATCCAGGCCGCCTTCCCAGTGTTGTGTATGTAAGCAGGTAAATCCTATTCACTACCTCTGCCACCCTCCACCGAGAGAGAGGCAGTCTGTGACTGGAGAAAGCAGTGCTTTTTCCACTTCACTTTAGTGCTGCTGAACATTTCAGGTTCCTCCGGGAATGCTGATTTACAAACTCACTGCTCTCTTGGGCTTCAGAGGAAAACAGTAGATCGGGGGCTATTTCCAGCAGCCAAACGCATCAGGCAGAAGGAAATGCTTGCTCTGCTACTGCTCCCTGTTGCCTGCTTGAGGAAGCGTCAGATAAAAATGTCTCTGATGCAGCTTCATGTACTGGCCTTCCAGAACGAAATACCAGTCGCACAAGCTGGGGGAGGAGTAACAGCCCGAAAATAAAGGGTTTAGTCACTATTTCAGAGCTCAATATCCGATGGGAAAAAAAAAAAGTGTTTGCACACAGATAAGAAAGAGGTTCCTGTGCATCTCCCCCACTCTTCCTGAACGCATGTTCATTGTTTTGTATTCCACATATCTCAGGTCCTCGTTATTCGTTTCACACATGACTCCTCCATATTCTGTGTAGATGGAAATAAATATGCATTTGTTAACACAAATAAGGTCCATATTGGGATATATAGGAGGTGTGAAAGTCAGACACAAGCTCAAAATCTTGATCCAGTCCTTATAAAAATTGTAATAATAATGAGAAAATTTTCCAAAGTGACAAGAACAGAGTAAACTAGCACATTTTCCACTTTTCTACCCACAGGTTCAGTCTTGGTAACTCTCAGCCACACTGGCCCTTCCACAATTAATATTGCAAAGGATTTCTCTTCTAAAGCTTCTCTTTTAGCATCATCCTAGATGTGCCTATGAAGCATTTTAATGTCAAATAGCTTATTTACTGAAAAAATGATGCTTTAAGTATTCAAGCTTAAGATCTGTACATTTGGGTCAAACTAGATAAATATTTTTTAACTAATTTTTTTTTTCCTAAGGAGGAAAATATAGCTATTATATACAGAAACAGTATTAAATGTGTGGGTTAGATTAATAAGGAAATGCAGGTGGCATTCCCAAAAGAGTTAGTAAGAGTTAAGACCCTTCTTACTTCTCCTTCACCCTTCCTTACTCCCAACACTCATGGTAAGTATTGAGCATAACGCACAGCCCAAGTTCAAGTCATATCTTTGCCTTACTGAAAGGCAAATCCAAGGCTCCTCACCCCAGTTAATGGCCAAGTCTGTGTAGCATGAAAAGAGGGACATGTTTTATGAATGGCACCTGCTTTTGCTCCTCCCTGTCTTATGACTCTATCATTTTTCTGAACACTGAGTTATAATTCCAAACTATTATTATTTATAGGCAGGCAGAGTAATTTGTTGGATCCTATTTTTAATTGCCAGATACTCGAAAAAAAATCCCGTCCAAAACAATATGAAGACATTTTTTTTTTTTTCTGTTCAACCACCAATCTGAAAGCCAGTTGTTTACAAAACCATACTGTGAAGGCAAATGAGGATGCTTTTTCAAAGTCTGAAAAGAACTGATCGGATTGCTTCTGCATACTAGCCATTAAAAGAAAGAACTGCTTTGAAATTTTGATTTTTGCCAAGAAGTTCTTTGTGTCCATCTTGTTCATTTCTGGCTAATTACCACCTTTGCAGACAATCTACATGGTTAGATCTCCTTGGAAACTAGCAAGGCTAGGAAAAAAATAAGTCTAGGACTCTATATTTGAACTCAGAAATCGTTTTATAGCAATGAAGTATAGGCCAAGTCACCTCTGATGTCAACTGATCACAGTATTTACACTATCAACAAAGTCATCCTATCAGAATAGAGATAGAATATCTTTCCTAGCATCTGTCCACTTTTTATGAATCCCTCCCTCCCCCCATTAACATCAGAGGATGTGTTAGTGACGTTAAAAAGAGAAACATGTTTATTATACAGCTGGGAGAATATAAGAATAAAAGTGCTCCGCCATGCCATGGTAGAGGGACCGCGTAAGCCTGGCAGTCCATTACCCACCTACTCCCCTGTAACCCTGCTTCCTGCATTAACCCTCTTGGAGGGAGCATCCTTGCCCCATTCTTTCACTGTCTATTCAAAGACCTCTTGTCTATGGGCTTGCCAAACCACTTTTGAACTTTCTGATATTGTCCAACTTCACAATCTCCCATGGGCAGCAAGCTTCTGAAGCCACTACCTGCTGTTAAAGGAATACTTTCTTGTAACTGTTTTAAAACCAATCTCCTACTAGTTGTGTGAGATACAGAGTACCGTGGGATTCTCCATTCTCCATCTCCATGGCATCACTCTCGGCCTTCACCATCTTTAAACTGAATAGTCCAGGCATTTCTTATCATGTCTTTGAATGGCAGGTGCTGGGACCCCTCCGCCTCTTTGGCTACCCATCTCCGTTACCTTCTCTGGTTCTTCCATGGCCTCCTGAGGTCCAGGAACCATGCACGCAGACAGTACAATATGATGTTACCTGGTTTTAGAAGGTGGCTCCTGGCCGTGAGAAGAAATTAAGCTGTGACTATCACCTTTTTCTTTTTTTTTCCTTTTTGGAAGCCAAGCAGCCTCAGGCCTCAGGTCTCTGATGGGACATAAGGAATATTGAGATTCATCTTGACCATCCATGGGATGCCAGGGGAGCTGTGCAGGTACGCTATCCTCATAGCTGGTACATCCAAGTCCTGAGGCATCCAGCACCAGCTAAGACCCCAGATGAGAGTCAAGGAATTGAGTAAGACTTCAGTCAAGTCACTTAAATAAATTGTCACCTGTTTTTCCTTGTCCCATCATAATTCATCCCGTCACCATTTGTCTTGGACAAAGAGAAGGAAGCTACAGCTCAAGCATAAAGGGACTGTTTTGCCACCAGAATTGAAAGGAGTGAGACAAAGGTAGCCTCTGTAACACCACGAATGAATCTCATCCTATGCAAAAACCCAGACAAGTCTGGACATTGCAAACTCTTTCTTTCACACCACCCTCTCAAATACAAATTCAGTCCCTTGTCTCTATTACTATAGTGCCTCCTTCCTCCTTTCTCCCCAGCTGCCTGCCTGCACTTTCACTTAAGCTCATGCTTAAACACGCCCATGCCAGTGCCCAGGTATTTCACTCTGCCTGTTTACCATCCCCCCACATCTCTGACATCCCGGGATCCTCATTTCTTTCCCACACACCCATGCCCTCTGATGCTCCCACATTGACAGGCACACCAGGAGAGCACAATCAGACCTCTAGGGAAGGCCCTTTAAAGCTTCTGTCATTTCATTAAAAATGAATCCATGTGCAACTCTGCCAATTTGCATGCTCTGATCTGAAACTCCTCTCTTGCAATCGCTGTCCTTGGCCTCTAGGCACATCCTTAGACATCCTTTATACCAGCCAGGGGGGTTCCTATGGTCCTTGAGCTGCTGGGGAACTCAGACACCAGGGCGGGCAGCTGAAATCCCACATAATTCCTGGCAAAGCATTACCCTTCTGCCACTGGTCTCAGCCTCACAAATGGGCTTTGTGTTAATTTTAAACAGAAGAAAATCAGAAACCTACCCAATACACAAGTTAATTTGTTTGCAAATGTTCCACTCTCATTTCATGCACTGAAAGCAGCTCTGAAGCAGCCAAGCTCTATTTTTACCATCTCAGTTTTACATTTAATTTTGCTTTTGGATGCACAAGAAGTGTGTTCTTGTTACCAGTCTATTCATTTGTCAAAAGTTCTCCTCCGTGGGCTCAATACTTTTGTTTACTGCACAGGAGCTGTTTTCTCTTTAAAAGGCCAGCTCCTTTATCAACTATTTCTTTAAGTGAGTCTAACTGCATGTACCTGACTAAAAAAGACATAGAATTCTCATTTTATTCCAGCATATTTATTGTTTCACATAGTAGCTCTAACAAGAGCAATCTGTATTTCTGATGTCTGTGAGCAAATCCCTGAAAGATAGCTCATACACTTCAGAGGTAGATCTTCTCCCTGTACAAATCAGGAGATAAGGAAAAGCAGAACTACACTTTTCTCTCAAGACATCTAAAGGCTATGAAAGCTTTGAATTATTTGTGCTCATGGTGAGTTTTTCTAGCTCCAATAAAGTAGACGGGCTTTGCTAGCTGAAGGCTAATGTACCCTCTAAAATGTCAATTATTTAAAAAACATAATACCACTTCAGCCTGTTCTGGTAAGATCCATACATCGTGTAGAAAGAAAATTTAAATCCACACTAGTATTTTATTTTTTGTATTTAACTCTACATTCAGCCACCCAGAATCAGATGCACCAAGACTCCTTAACAGATTTGCAGAAGCTTGAATGTTGCAATCTAGCCAACTGGGCTAACATGAGAGCCCAGCACCGTCAAGTCTTTCTACTCCTTCAGAAAGGTTTCAGTTACCTGTCAAAGTTCCTTATTTTTAGAGAGGAAACTGGTGATCTAGTGACTCGTGCATGGGACAATCCTGGTCGATGATCAGTTATTTTCAGTCAGACTAGAAAAAAAATACAGAAAAAAACTAAGAGCAAATCAAAAAGATTTTTACATACTTTTTGACAAAGTATGTAAAAACAAATGGAAAATCCCTACCTCACCCAGAAAATCCCTACCTCACCCAAAATAGGCAGTACAAAATCTTTCATATAATCCCTCCATTTTAAGGTTATTTAATCCTTTTGAACAACTGTGTTTCATAAAGCTATGTAAAATTTTACTGTGAAAAATAAGTGAAAATTCAAATTCTGAAACTGCTGCTAAAAGCTCCTAGACTTCAGTATTTCACAGAAAAAATACTGCATTTTTGAACGTCTGAAATTAAATGTATTTCCCTTCATAAAGTATTTTGGAAAATCCTGTTGGCCAAATTGAATCCAATTTACAGAAGATTTCAGTGCTTACAATTCTTTCTTGATACCTATTTTCCTATAAAAAAGGATAATAGAAATTATAGCAATTACAGCAATTTCACAGCAATGCCTTTGATTCCTTTTTTCAAACAAGTTTATAGATCTATTTACTTTATTATGTAGCTTAAGTGAAATAACATAGTAAATGGTGGTTAAGACACCATTGAATTGTTTATTTCAAGACAAAAAGTTGTTATTTGTTGACATGGAAACTTTTTTTTTTGGTTTTGACTTACATTTTCAGTCACGTTGTTTTCAGACATTGTAGTTGGCTGAATACAGGTTTTAACAAATTCATATATAGATGGGTATAAAATCCTGTATAGCTGATGCTCATTGCAGAAAGGGTCTATGGTTTTTCATTCAAATTAAACAAAGGTAAGAAAAAATCTGGATTGAAATCAAACATATGTTCATTCAATCTTTTGTTCTGATTCAACTAATTTGTTTTTTTTTTTAAAAAAAAAGCATGAGTTGACTCCGTTTTATTTTCTTGCACTCAATTTGCTTTGTAGACAAAGCCACAAACTCTGACTTGAACAAAGCTGTTGTTGAATGTAGAAGTCCTTCTATCGAATATGAGCGTCAGGCAGATCCAGCCTGTGGCTGCACTCTTACTGCCTGAAAATAAAAGCTCGCAACCCTTCAGGTTCCACACAAAGCAGGAGCAATTTTTTTGAAGATACTTCACAGGGACATTGAGAGGAATACCTATTTGAAAAACATATTTGACTGCAGCTTTGTCGGCAGCAGGACTCATGAAAAAGAAACATTTCTTGTAGCTCCCTCTTATACGGATTCCTTGGCATTTGATAATGTGGTTAACTCAGTCTGTTTTCATTACACTGGTAGGAATTTAGTATTTCTGAGACCTTCACACACTGTCAAATGCTGCTATGTCTACCTTTCAGAACCTATCTGAAAATCTGAAAGAAATCAAAAAAGACTAAATACCAGCCAAAGTTTCAAAAGTGATTGTGGGAAGGCCAGAGAGAGTGATGGATAAGGCTCATTTCCTCAGGAAACATGGCTAAAGTACTATTCTGCACTTACCTTTTCCAGGTTATCAAAACACCACAACCTGAAACAGAGCATTGACCCAGCTAAAATTACGGAGTTTTTTTAAAAATTTCTTTTTCTAAATGTATTTTAAATGTCACTTCCAGCCTTATTTCTCAGTTATTTTTTCTCTGCAGTCTATAAACTGCACAAAGTAGAAATGGGAAGTCAGTAGCGAGAAACTAGGTCTTTGTATTTCACTGTGACCTCTTTTGGCAGGGAAAGGGGATGAAGCTAGTGATGGCCTCATTATTTAGCTTAAAGAAAGCAGCCAGAATCCCGGTATCAACTGCAGTAAGAAATGGAAGAGGAGGGGGACAGAAAGAACATGGCACCTGTTCAGACAAACTAAGTAATTTTAAGAGGGGTAACTGGTCTCTGAGACAATGTTATTTGGGAGGCAATGTTTGGATGCAAGAGTTTGGTTTTGTATGTTAGGCCAACTAAACAATGTCACTCACCTCAACTGACAGAAAACTGCATACATCCATCAATTTACCACCATGAGACACAGCAGCAATCACAGAAGTGTTGTTTCCCCAGCATCTATGAGAAAAGTTTTAGTGACTTTTCTTCTCAAGTGTGCAAAAAAATTAAATCAAAATCCTGCATGATTTTGTAAGGAAAGAGCACCTTGCTTTTCTGAAATACGTTGCCTAGAAGGAAAAGCCACCAAAATCCTCCTTTGATTGTGAAGAAGTTATCGTATCTCCGTTACCGGATTTAAAAAAAAATATTCTTGTCTGTTTCAGTTTTCCCAGTCTTTCCAGTCCCTTCTGTAACTTTGTGCAACAGCAATAAGCAGAAGGAAACTCAATATGCTTAGGCTATGTCTGTGACCTGGGGCAGCCGGTTTGAGGTGCAGTTGGATGTAAACTGAGGGGGAAAAATACAATTTAAGGAAGGAAGTTTGTGACATTTTTTCATTCTTCTTTTGAGAATTGTGGGGTAGGAAGAATCAGGTATCTGTACTTCAAAGTCATTCTGTTCTCTGTAGTCTGCATTTCTTTAAAAAGGAGACATAGCAAGTGACAGTTCTTTCTGGTTTAAACGCCTCATCTTTATCAATGGCATTCAAACCGCCCTCCCAAAGCCTTGCCTCACTAGAAAGCTGCTGGTGGGCAAAATAAGCTGCAAAGTAGCAGTCGGTAGTGTGTGTGCACACTACTTTGCATCGCAGCACACACGCACACTACCCAGAGTGCCAATGCCAGGTGGTTTCCCCAGTGAACGATCATCTTGTCCTAGGGAAAGTTTACTCAGTGTATCTGAACTTTTGCAGAGAAAAAGTAAACACTCTCAAAGTCATCTCAGATCCCCTAACCCTAAGCTGATCAGGTCCAAGATCTATATCAATATATAGCATCTTCTGCCCATTTCTGTAGGAAAGTACTAGAAGTTCTTGTGCTTGGTCTGCAGGTTTACTTCATTGCATAAGTTATTGGCTTCTGTCAACTTGTACAGCATATTGATTGAATCAAGTTCTTCCTTTCTGACAAAAATATTCTTCTCCATTCTTCCTATCCCTTATATTTATGATAGTTCATTGATCAAAGCAAAGCAAGATGTCAGAGTATGTCTGTGCAGCAGTCAAGATGGTTCCAACACCTGCCCAAGGAGCTCTATGAATATTCAGGCACAAAGCTGTCTCAAGGTTGTTCAGCAATGCAGGCAAAAATTGTATTTGGCTATTCCAAGGATGAAGATTCAAAACTACCCTTATTTCAGGAAGGGGAGGAAAAAAAGACAGGGATAGAGTTGGGATAGAAAACAGCAAGGAGAGAGAAGGGTTGGCTTCTCCTGACAACATGAAAGTGGGAAAACTTGTGGTATCAACTCCTTCTGCGAGGGTCTGTTTCTCTTCCCTCTAGTAGCCTAACGGGACAGATAGACTTTGACAAGGGCAACAGCTGTCTGCCTTGATTTCTAAACTTTCCATATACTGGAATATGCACCAGGCCCACCACCAATCTTACTTCATCTACAATGCTAAATAAAATCAGGCCAAGAATTGTTCTGCAACCTTGAGAGCAAGTGGTACAGCATGTCCATGCCAAACTGCAGAGCACTTGGCCCGAGTCTTGTGTGATCTTTGTGTCTCTTGGTTTTAAGGCATAATTAGTATATTAACAGTGATGTTTTTTCCACTTCAAATTATCTGAAATGACATGAGGTCTGTGTTGCAGACCAAGGTTATATGTTGCTTTATGCAGAGATGGCATAAGGGGCTTGTGGAGATGTCTGAGAGAGTAAAGCCTGCTGGGACAGTGTTGGCAGATGAGAGTGAAAGAAGCCAAACCTGATGCAATCTCATACATGCTGTCTACTGGGAGCAGTCCCTGGCACATACCGTCTCCCAGATCATTCCCACATATTGTTTCAGAACGCTAGTTGACATGGGCCAAAGCCAAAACACGTAGCTTGCTAACATTTAGCAGTACAGATAAGCCGCATTGGACAGGCCAGCCAAGCTCCTATTTACACTTCGGTTTCTGGAAACAACCAGGGGCACTCTCCAGATATCAGTGGCATTACAGGTGCAGAATTAAATTAGTCAGAATTATCTATATGAAATGTTCAGCTGATCAGCTAATTTTTGTTTCTAGAGTTTTCACTTGGGAAAATTTTAATGGGAAAAAATCATGAGAAGAAGGAACTGATTCTCCCCATCTCTTCTCACAAAACTTGAGAATACTCTTTTTGCATGTAATCAGTAAGAAAAATATGTGGAGAAACCGTGATTTAACCAGCTCTCGCACAACTTCCTTGGAAGGCTGAACTGTAAATCAACAGCTCAGATGCAAAAGGGAAACTGCAGAGAAGATGAAGTCATACCCTTCTCAGAGGTGCACAGTGAAAGATAAGGAGCAATGGGCACAAGCTGCAGTGAGGGAAATTCCAATAGGATATAAACCAGAAAAAAAGTCCCTAATGCGAGAGGTGCAGCACCGGGGCAGGGCCCAGAGAGGTTGTGGAATCTCCCATCCTTGGCCCTGAGCAATGTAATCTAACTTTGAAGTTGGTTCTGTGTTGAGCAGGGTGTTGGTCAAGAGACCTTTAGAGGTCCCTTCTGACCAAAAATATTCTATGATTTTACGCATATTTAAAATTTATTTATTTTTTATTTCTAGCAGTTAGGACACGTAAACACAAAGAGTTTAAAACTATTAACACTTAGGTCAGTACACTTCCTTCATGCTTTCTCCTTTTCCTGATACATACCACAGAGACAAAGAGTTGAGTTCTTGGTAAACGTCTGAAGAAATAGTGCAAGTGACAAGTAAAAATTTTGGCATTAGTACACGTGATAGTAACTGGCAGAAATAGCTGGAGTTGAGTAACTGCAAAAAGAAAACTGTCAGGGGGCACGTCAGACAATGACAAGTTATAGTAATTCAGGGAGACATACATCTGATGCACAGGCATCAGAAAGAAAGCATGTGGCCAGTATTTGCAGCTATTAAGGCCTGTCAGCACTGTGAATCATTAATGATCCCTATTATCCCTACTACAGCAGTTGTCAGCAGTTTTGCCACATGGAAATACTAGACAGGAACCAAGGTCCGCTGTTGCCAGGTGGCATGACTCAGGGTGGGACACCTGGGCTGTCTCTGCCTCTGACCTTGCTCCACTGCTTGCAGCAGCAGTGACAATATTATGCATTTAATAAGTGCAAAATAATGCATCGTTTCTATCTTTCTCACCTTCTCAGAAGAAACACTGATTGCAAGGAGGCTGTTTTCTGCATTGGTTGTGGAGAAGATAAGAACACTATAGCAAAGGAGACTGAGATCTGATTTTTTCAAAAGAGATAGAGTACCTCTCTGACTTCTTTGTACATTGCTATGTGCAATTACATGCAAGATTTTAATGCCAGCCTTTCACACTTATCGTGGCCAGGAATCTTCATTCTGCCTTTCTGGTAGTCCTCCATTGTCTAGTCTTCCATTGGTAGGCCATGGTTTTCAGAGTAACCACTGCTCCCTCCGTCATGTTGAGCTTAGTCTCCATTGTTCAGCATTCTCTGAAATTGCATGGGACACCTATTTGTCTCCCTTTTGTAGCTCTACATGTTTGTCATTCTGAGAGTTTCCTATTTATTACCTGCTTAAGGTGAAAACATCTTCGCTTTTGTCTTTCTGATGAGAGCAAGGGAAAAAAAGTTGTGAGGTTGAGAATGGAGAGGTAATGAGAACTAGACAAGGGTGATAGTCCATCTGCCATAAAGGGTGAGTTGTTAATTTAACATATAGCTTGTGACAGAGATTCTTGTACCATCCTGGGGGATATGAAGAATAAGAACACGGCACAAGCCAGAGCACACCAGTGATACCAGCAATAGCCCATACATATGCTGAGTCTATTCAAAAGAATAACATCTAGACTGTACTGAACTGGGGCCCCCAAAAAACACGTTGGATATTGGTCCCAGTCACCAAATATATAAGGACGTCAATGGTCAGCATGTATGCTGACATCAAAAACAATTGGTTAATTTGTGTAGATTCACAGGCTTTCAGGAGAACCCTTACCTGCTCAGAACCTCTAGCTCAAGCTTTTCTGGAAGCCAAAAGTCTGGTAAAAACCATATATAACTAGACTAATCTGGCAGGAGCAGAGATACGTAACAGCAAACTCTCCTTGTTCCAGAAATCTATTTTCGATGCCAGGCATTTGCACCAGAGATGGCTCTGAATAAACACTGCCTCCAAACACTCAGACTTCAGGTAGTAAACAAGTTTCATAATCCAATTTGGGATCCCCAGCCTAATGAAAGGCAGGAGACATTGATAATCAGCTGTCTTCACACATCTTTGCAGATTCAGAATATGTAGCCTTTTTACACTGACCCATATATATAAAAAAGCCAAGGCTGTTAGGCTTCCCTGTGCTTCAAATGAAGCTGCATTTAGCAAAGCAGATGTAAAAACAGCATTCTGGAGCCTTTAAGTGGTAAATTCTGTAACAAAATTGGTTAGAATTCAAGAAAAAAACTACAAGGTCAGATGACTATCAAAAACAGCGTCATGTTTTTAAATTCACATATCAGCTTCATTATCTGTCCTCCATAACAAAAAGGCCAAGAATCAGAAATAAATTGAAATGTTTGTACTATATAGAGGCAAAGCATTACTCAGGCTGAATTTTGCAGGTTTACGGGCTTAAAAGAAATGCAAATAGTAGAATGTTATTTTTATCAAGTTGGATTAGAAGGTAATGGTGAAGCAGGTAGAGTGAAAAAACAAGGTAACATCATTACAGACTCTTTTGTAACCATAAATATACTTAAATTTGCATTTCTTTTCTAGTGAAAACTGCTGCTGAAATAAATTTAAATCTCATGAATTCTCTGTCTGAAATTATATTTATGATTCTATGGGTGCAAATAAGTAATTTGGTTCTTGAAGAAATTTGCCAAGTCAGTGTTTATTGAACATTTCAACATGTCAAAATGAGGACTAAACAATGTTCCCAGCCGAGTGAATAGACAATCTTGCATTGATTTCAACAGCACAGGACCAGATCCTAATTCCTTTCTTTTACAGAAGAAAATCTGCATTTTGTGGTAATGACTGCTTACAGTTGTTAGCGTCACAAAAAGCTCCATTCTTTTCTGTAAACAAGACTCTTTCTCCTCATATCTATTGATAATCCACAGTGTCTCACAGTACAGATTACCTGGTCTCACTGAGAGCGATACAGGCTGAGTTCATCAAACAGGCAAATCCCCCTCTATTCTGAGAATATCTGTTCTGTGCCTGTGATGCTCATCGGGCTTGAAATTTTACAAAGCTCTGAAACGGTGACTGAAACAAGCCAGAGAACAGGCAAAGCATTTCAAAAGCTCCCTGTCTGCTTCCTCTCTCTGACTTCTCCTTGCATCACAGGCAAGAAACGAGACAGAAAGACCCAGACTTAGAGCCGAGTATTGAACATTGCAGAAAATGTCTTGTGCTGTGCAGTGCTATGCCTTTTTCTCCTGATGTCAAAGCCTCACAACCTCACAGAGGCAGCGGGGAACAGAAATAGCCGCTTAGTACTGCCGAATATTCCACAGATGATTTCAGTGGCAGGGATGCTTATGATCACAGCAAATGAGAAGTGAATACTGAAAAATGTTCACAAAAGACAAGCTTAGACCTTACAAATGCAAACACCTGCATAACTTAAAAGTTGCCTTCATCCTACCAGGAAAGTGGGGAATGACCTGCATGCGGACGGAAATCACAGTCAAAACAATGTCTGCTTGACATTTGTATACATGCAATAAAGCCCATCATATAAATGATTTTTTGAAATTAGTCAATTTTCAATAAAATACAAACCATTCACAACTATGTTACAAGAGATAAAATTAGTCTACTAAATTACAGTGAAACATTCACTGAACTCTCTATATCAGCTTCTGATACAAAAAGGTCAATTATAATTTGTAATATTCTCTGCTGAATCTCCTAATTATTTTGCAGGTCACCCTACAACTCTAATACAGTATGCAATCAAAATAATCTACAAGTATTTAAATTAGACAAGTATACCCTTTACATACCTCCTTTTGCTTTGTGTTTGTACAGTACCATGACAAGATTTCTGAAGTACTACAAACGCACAAAAAATTCACATTGCTAATGATAAAATGATTGCTTAGAGATTATAGTAATATTGTTACATTCACAGCCACAAAGGTCGTGAGAGCATCTCCTGTACACCTCATAGTTTGTTGTTGACACTGGACTCATGTTACAAACTCTAAACAAAAATGCTGTCTTGGAAACACTGGACTGGGCCTTTCCAGTGCTGTTCTGGAATAGACAAGACCAGGATACCAACACTGGTTGCGTTTTTACTAGAAAAGAAAATGTTCCTGAGTGCTGGCATCCAACTGCCTGCATGGTAAAATTCCTAGAAAAGCCTCTGGCATGATTTTGACCAGTGGAGAACTGAGTACACACAATTCCTGGCTACATTTCAGGTGTTAGCATGGGACATAGACTATTCCTAATAAACAGATTGTATGGGAATACCCTGCTTTGAAAACAACGGGAGTTGAATAATACAAGCGTGGGCTGTACCACCCCATTTAGCCTCCATGCTAAAGAATAGGCCTGGGCACATTTAATTTACTAATATAGCCATGGCCAGTACATACTGCTATGATGAAACACAAGGGAACTATTCAGGAACTTATTTAGGAGAACTCCTTGTCATTTGCTGGGAAATGAAACAGGCCACTGAAATCTCATGCATGTTGTATGCATTTGCCTAAGGAACTCACTGCAACAAATACTTTGAACAGAATGCTCTAAATTGGCCTTAATTGGCACGGTATTGCTACCTGGACGTTGTGTTCAAACAAACATAATGTTTACTGGGAGAGGAGGAAACATTCAGAAGTACATAAATTTTTTGCAGTGCAGATTAATAATATGTATATATTTTTGTCATGAAGAAAAGCGGACAGAGTAAAAATAGCTCTCAAGTGAGATAGCTGCTATTCACTCCCCTGTTCCTGGAACCATGACAGCCATTATATAACCAAAAGGAAAATTAAATGAAATAAACAGCATAAGCTAATTGGGTTGATATCAAGTGAAAATATAATTAGTCAAAGTGTTTTGTGGCGAAGGCGCTGACAATATGCGGCCGTTCCTCAGCCTTAGTGGTGAACAGGGATCCTGCCATGTGTTTAAAACTTATTCATCAAGCATTTCCATGGAAACACACAGATGCACAATCCTTGGATCGCTTCTTTCAGGAATTGCTGCTCCCAAGGTCCGCTCTGGAGTGAGAACTCAGACCAGGAGAGGGTGATGGGCTGTGATTCTGATCTAAAAATCTCCCCATACAGGTATTTATTGGGTCTCACAGCAGGATAATTTGGGTGAGGGAAAGAGTAAAAGGGCATCTTACATAAAGAGAGAAAGACTAAAAATTTGACCTTAGTTTTTCCTCTCAGAAACTGCCTGAGAGTTGAGAAATAACAGCACTGGAAAGAGCCTGGAGATTTTACAAAATGGCCAGATGCCCCCAGGGAGATTAAAATTTCTGCAAGAGTGTTAGCAAGATGCTACACCTCTCAAGATGCTAACCTCTCAAGGTTAAGAAAAATTCTCCCACATTGGAAGGGGCAGGCCTCTGAAGCCCATTTACTGTGACAGTGACAGCCGACAACCACATGCTGGGGACCACAGTGGCTCCTTGCTCCTGCTACAAAACCTATGGCCACTTGAGAAAATGTGGCCCTTACCTCTCTTTGTGGGCCAGCTCCTATACTGTAAAAGACAGGAAAGGCTGGTTATGGTACACAAGGGCTTAATCAAGACAAAGCATTTTGAAAACATCACTAAAATTTGTTGTATGAAGAAAAGGTGCTTCATTGCTAGCAAGTACTTCTATAGGAAACAAACACCATGTGCAAAGCAGGCTAGGTGGGTGCAGCGTATGCCTGGTAGGCATCCTTGGATGGGGACATCCCTTCAGATTTCTCCTGGTGCCACTAATAAAATAATTATCTGTGTCCCCTCCCAGCCCTGCTATGGTTTTTATTACCCTTTGCTGTTTCTGCTGTTTCAGGCAGGGAGGTCTAGGACATGGTGGCCTTTAATAGCAAGGTCAGAAGTAAGGTATGTTCTCAAAGGCAACAGGGGACACCTGCACCCTGTCTCCGTGTTCATGCCAGGCTCTAACTGTGAGGGGAAAGCAAAATATTCATAATGCCTTAAAGATAATGAACCACATTAAACAAGCATTACTAGCCTAACATACATTGCATTAAAGCCTCGAAATCCAGAGCCTTCATAGGCTGTTCATAAGTATTTGAGGGGTCTATTACTGCAGTGATGTGATAGCTCCTGTGGACTGAAATTTCCTTAGGCACAATAGAGAGTTAAGCATAAAGTATGAAGCCTTAACTTCAAATTTTCTGGCTTTGGCTTAAGTCTGCCTCACAAGGCTCCTGCAATGACTTTTTATTGTGTTTATTTCGTCATTCATTATATAGCATTAGTGTTAATGCAAGTAGGCACACTGTCACCAACTGGGGTAAGTTCATTCAGAACTGATTGCCTTGTGACACGACTTACAGTGCTGCCACGACCATCAGCCTGAATAATGCTCTCTTTAGACACGGCAGCAAACTGAAAAAGTGACACAGGATGGAGCACACAGTCTTTAAAGACAGCACTGCTTTCAGGTTTCCATACTACTGTCAGCCTTTGAGCCTTTCTTTTAACTCAGAAAAGGCTATGGGGCTGAACAGAGGCTTGGCTGGCAGTGCAGTAGGCCAGAAGGAGTGACAACCAGTCTACAACCCATTTATTTTTTCCTGGGTATTTCAGTCAGCCCTAAAACTTTACAGGGGTCTGTGATCTTTCTCCACAGGGATGAGTCTTGAAAAAGCTACAGGTGCTGTGAGACTCCACAGTCTCTCTCACATGTTGCTGGGAGAGACTAAAACACTCTTCGTGCAGTACTGACCCACCAAGAGCAGCCCCTTGCGCAAACCTCTCTCTGAACAAGAGCCCAGGCTTCCCTGGTAGCTCCTCCATGCAAGTTTGGATCTACTGCCCAAGTCAGTGCCAGGCAGAGACACCCAAGCCTGTGGGGTGCCAGAGACAGGACTGCACTGTCAAGCAGGAGCTTTGGTGGGTTTGTGCCCCCATTTCCCAGCCAGGAAAGAGGAAATAAAGTTCTCAGGGAAATAAAGTGCTTCCCAACCCAAGATGCTTGCTCCCAGCTCTCTGCTTGAAGGTCACCACCCACAGCAGGACTGGGCAGCCCACACCTGAGCCTGCACAGAAGTTACCGCAGCACGTTAATGGAAACTGTGGCCATTGCAGTGTGCACCTGCAACACGCCTTGACTGTTTCGGAAGAGCATCTCTGTAAACCAATGGTACAACATCACATCGGTGCTGCTATATTCAGAGCCGAGCATCTAGGCAGAGCCAGCAGAAGCCTTTTTCCTTCACAGCCTGGCAGCAGAATGACAGCAGTTAGCCAGAAGAGAGAAAATTAGGAGTTCAAGGGCTGAAATTCCCACAGGAACAAGCTCTGTAGTGCAGAAGGGTTTCCAGTAAAAAGATAACAGTTACCCCAGACCTCACTGTGTCCTCAGCTTCATGCAAAATCCATTTGATTAAACGACTCTCCTCCTCAGTAAACTCTTTTTTCTTGTATATAAACATAATGAAGCTATTTATCTCAAAAGACTGGGAGGGGAAAAAAAGGAAAAAATAAAGGCAGTTACTGTCATTTCTGGTCTTTAAATTCTTGTAAGACATGGGGGAATGCTGTGTAGGCCCACCCAATTAGAGAAAAAGGCACACTTGAATTAAAGGCCACAGGTATACCGAATTAAAATGAAATCATGTTCCAAAGTACAGTATGTTTTATGTTACTGGGAGGACACACAATTCCCTGTCCCAATATCAGCAAGACATTGATTATCTATGGAAATGTGCTTGAATTGCTCTTGGTATATGTTACATTAAGCCTGCCTTTCCTTCAACAAGAGTAGGATTGGTTCTTTCTAAAAGATGTTGGGTTTTTTTTAAAATCTTTATACTTATTTAATACTTTCCCCATAGCAATGCAATTGATGGAAAAAATATCTCAACAATTGCTCATTTTCTCTGCTCATCTTGTTGACTGAAACCCCCAAGCAAATCGATTTCCTCATTTATATCTGTTATCTCCCAGAAGATCTTTCTTGGTGCATAAGAAACTTCATTTATTAAACTGTACAGGGGAGTGGGGCAAAGAAAGATCTGCTTGAACACATATTGCAGAATTTAAGTATGGGTGTGGATAGGATGACCTGATAGAGAGGAAACAAGAAAAAGAGTTTTCCTTCAAAGTATTTCTATTTAGCAATAAATTGGGGATGCTTGGCATCATTTGACTTTTGTGTTGTGTGTTTAATAAGTAAGCAAAGAACAAGGATAATAGTTTTATTGATTAATAGCAATTTCATGCCAGTAATACAGGAAGAAGTTGTGTGTTGACTTAGAGAAATAATAAGAAAAATAATGCCTGCCTTTTTCTTGTTTGTTTTTAATGGCAGCTAACGTACTGGAAGAAGACTCAATGGAGCAGGACATAGAGAGCCCTGTCACTATTCATCAGCCAAAGTTGCCCAAACAAGCTAGAGAGGATCTGCCAAAAAATATAAACAAAGAATGTGCCAAGAGAAAAATCCAGAGGTATGTTAGGAAAGATGGGAAATGCAACGTCCACCATGGGAATGTCAGAGAGACTTACCGTTACTTGACTGACATCTTCACTACCTTAGTCGATCTCAAGTGGAGGTTCAACCTGTTGATTTTTGTCATGGTTTACACTGTGACCTGGCTCTTCTTTGGAATGATCTGGTGGCTAATTGCCTACATGCGAGGAGATATGGATCATATAGGGGACAGCACGTGGACCCCATGCGTCAGCAACCTCAATGGGTTTGTCTCAGCCTTTTTATTCTCAATCGAGACAGAAACCACCATTGGGTATGGTTACCGGGTCATCACGGACAAGTGTCCCGAGGGAATTATTCTGCTTTTAGTGCAGTCTGTTTTAGGTTCTATCGTCAACGCTTTCATGGTTGGCTGCATGTTTGTGAAAATATCCCAACCCAAGAAGAGGGCAGAAACCTTGGTTTTTTCTACAAACGCAGTTATTTCCATGCGGGATGGAAAGCTGTGTCTGATGTTCCGAGTAGGAGACCTTAGGAATTCACACATTGTAGAGGCATCAATACGAGCCAAGTTGATCAAATCCAAACAGACAAAGGAGGGGGAATTTATACCACTCAACCAGACAGATATCAACGTAGGTTATTACACAGGGGATGATCGTCTCTTTTTGGTTTCACCACTGATCATCAGCCATGAAATTAACCAGCAGAGTCCTTTCTGGGAGATTTCCAAAGCCCAGTTGCCCAAAGAGGAGCTAGAAATTGTTGTAATCCTAGAAGGAATGGTGGAGGCAACAGGTAACATTTCTTATACTTTGTATAAGGTAAATGCTTTAATTTTAGAAAGGAAAATCAGTGGGTTTGCTTCATGTTAAAGGAATCACTTCAATAGTCATTACATTTGAAAAAGGCATCAGTTATCTGGTTAGCTTCAAAATTAAAAGCATGCCCAGTGTAATTGTCTGTTCCATCTTGACTAATGGAATTAGTGTTTTTTCTGCTCTGTTTGGAAAACGGGATAGCATTTCTCATTTTCTAAATTTTTCACAGCATGTCACCCAGTTATTTGTCATTCTATTGCAGGAGCAACTCAACCACTAGGACCATGTGGGATAAAATTATTTAGAAAAAAAAAAATCAATACAAAACTCTGTTTATGATTAACATGGAAGCACCATAGTTCCTGCTGCTTCCAGTCACACATGGGTAACTGCAGAATAACTACCTCACACATGCAATTCCTAGCCTGTTTGTATCCAGTAGGAAGGGATAATGTGTTCAGTTTTCTCTTTTTGCTTGCTCGTTCGCTTGGTTTTGTTTTAACTTGTAACGTGGGGCTTGTTCCGCTTTAGTTCACAAAAGATCTGTCTGATTTTGTATTGCACTGAGGCACCCTACACACTGCAGAAGTGTACAGAACACTTAAAGCTGGTATATATAAATAAGGCATGTTATGTCACCAGAGTCTTGTTAAGAGGCTGTTTGGTCATTACCTACAATTATACAGCAGAACGTCAGATATCACTTGACGTGGAGAAAATAGTGCTTGGAATTCACAGCAAAAGGACTAGTCATGTTTCTTCTTTGCATTAAAACCAGAATAGTAGGAGGATGCTTTCTCTAAAACTGCTTTACCTCCCGCAGTCAGAATGCTGGTATACTTGTTTTAGGAGCTGGAGGGATTTTTTTTCATGTTAATGACAGCATCAATCTCTGAAGTGAGTAAACATAATCAATACAAGGGAATGGTGATTATAAAATGAAGAAAAGATGTGTTTGGGGAGAGGAAACACTGAGTATAGAAACAGAAGAACCAGATTTGCCATTTTTCCCCACTACTGTAGCAAAATCCAGGAAAGTTTGAGGATGCGGATTACATATCTCTGACAGAGGTACAACCTTTCTAACCCTGACTCATGTTTTGCAACTGGAGCCAGGAAATAAAGAGCAGTCTCTTACTAGAACATGTGTGTGTGTTTCACACATCTATTATGTGGTGTCAGAAGAAAACTGCATTTGTCACCATATAATAAACGTGTGAGACAAAAATGGAGCAAAAAAAAAAAAAATTGAAAGGAACTTGGCAGAGAATTTGAAGCCGTACATGCAAGGCTTCCAAATTTTCCAGGAAGTAGGTGGTACTGAAGAGAAATCAAGATGAAATGTTTAATGCTTCTGTTACATGCAGTAGGCACAGAGGTTTCAAACATCTTCATCACCTTCAGGTGAGATGATGAGGAAATTGCTGTTTGTTAGCTGAAACCATTTTGAAATTTCTGCATTGCAACTAAATAAACTTGACATCCCAAAGAGCGGTGGATATTTTCAGGCTTACTGAACACCATGTTTTCCAGAAAAATGATTGCCAAGTAGTAGAAGTATAAAAAAACATCTCACTGAAAATACCAGTAAGATCAAAAGACAGTATACTTCTGCAGTGCATCAAATGTAGCTTTGTTGTCTTAAGCCTCGTCACTCTTTATTGTTTAAACCTCCTTCCCTTACCTCATCTTCACCCCTGCACAATCCCACAGCTCTCTGGGTTCTCCTTTGCTGCTTTGATACTGCCCACACCTTCCACACAGCCATTATCAGCCTTCACTGGAGGGGCTACCTCTCAGGCTGCTCGAACTGCCAAACTCCAAGTTAAAATGCTAGAAGCTGGATGCAGTGATTTGAAAACCTGCTGAAACCATCCAGAATTAAGGTGTTACAAATAGGTAGCTACGTTTACCATTTTAAGCTGCTCCATGTTGTTTAGTTTGGGTCGGCTCTCTAGCACACAGCTGCATGAGAGATGAGGGGAGAACGTCAAAAAATGCCACTTAACTACGGCATCAGAAAAGACTAATGTTGTAATTACCAGCACAATTTCTAAAACATGCTTGTGTGGAAGTAGCCACTTGTTCTGGGCTTTGCCCACATGTATTGGGTTGTTTTTGTTGAAGGTGCTATCAGGACAACTTTCTACCAAAACTAGACATTTTCCCTTTCTTAATTTACAAATATTTTCTGGTTACATCCTGGTAAACACTGAAAGCAAATTTAGGACATCATATATCCACTTTTCCTTCTTACACCCAATGTAGAGCGAGAACAGCAAAAGAACTTGCTCATAAGTTGATCTCCAGCCCTGGAGAGCAAGCAACACACTACCCATCATACATGCCAACATTGGTTAAAGTCATGAGATAGATACAAAAACATTAAAGATAAAGCCAAGAAACTGTGACCTCAGCTATAGCAATATGATCATTCAGTATCGCTGCTCATGGGTCAAAACCAGATTGAGGTCACTAGTTATGTTATTCATCAGAAAAGCCACTCCTGAGTCTGACCAGTGAAAACAATCCTTTATTTTCAGAGCTTCCCCACTCTGACAACATTTATCTCTTTAAGGAGAAGTAACAAAGTGGAAAATGCTAGTATAAACACTTGCTATTATTTTTAGTAATTATCGATATTATTCTTAAGTTTTACTGAGCAGGTGATATCATTTTATACATATATAATACTTTCCACCTTAAGGGTTCCAAAAAGCTCATCTACCTGTGTGCATCTGTGTAGATTTACACAGAGGGATTTACAAAAAAAGGAGAGAGACAAAGAGGAGCATCCTGAACAACCCATAGCCTTGTTGGTAATGCTGTTACTGAATCATAAGCAGCCTGGTTCAAAACCCTCCTCCAAACCTGCATTAATCTACAGAAAGCAGCATTTTCTAACACAGAAAAGGAATATGAAGTATTTCAACCTACCTCAGCCGGCAAGAACCTCAGACTTGGTGAAGTTGTATCTGGCCAGTAGAGTGCACTAGATGACACTCTGGCAATTCCCTCTGCCTAAAAATAAAAACAAAAATTGAAACAGTACTGAGGAAAGAAAATTGTCTACATATATATAACTGTCAAAAAATAAGCAACAAAGCTAGACAGATAACTTTATTTTCATATGGATAATCTTACAAATAAACTTGTAATAGGGTGCATTTATAATTCTGACATACGGACAGCTTGAGAGCAGTATTTGCAGAACGCTTTATAGATACGTAAACAAACACTATTGCCAGCTGTGGAGAATGTGTGTGGAAAGCAATAAAATGTTCACATAGACGGTTATTTATATAGTAAATGATGCTATCGACCAGACAAACATTGTATAAAACTGTTCTTCGCTACAGCCCCTTTGACTGTCTGATTTATTGTCTTTTTTATTTCTCCCAGATGAACTGCCATATTTACTCCTTATCCTTGCCCATTCCTTACAAATATCTCCCTTTGATATGTATGTTAGCAGTTCCAACCTCTATAAACATCTCAGCAGACTTTGCTCTCCCTCCAAGTAACCCTTGCTCGGATTACAGTTTTTCAGTAGAATTTTTTACTGCTCTTCAAAGAAGAGATGCTTATGCTCTCAAATTACCTCTTAAGGGGATGTAGATGAAAGGAAGAAAGGAACCAGGATTTCTCACACCCAAGTGTTTCTGCAAGGCAACTGGTGAAAGTAGATTTGATTGTTGGGCTCTGGGATGTGACCAACACACATTGACTGAAATGCAATTTAAACAGGGTTAAGAATAAATGGCTTCTGCTCGAAGCTGGATCAACATAATTTCAGGAATGGTCAGAATACAAAGACTCTCCAGTCTTTAGTTTTCCTTTCTTTCTGTTTTAAGAATTTTAACATCTCTTGATGCTAGGTACTAGACTGAGACATCTGGGTTCGCCTTCTCATATATCCCCATTTCCCTAGTCCTTACCAGCAATACCTTTCACTTATGTTCCTCTCTCACGTTTTCGTTTTGTTAATTCTAACAAAACGTTTCATTGTTATTAATTCTAACATAGAAATTTAGGGATGTTAGCACGAGTGATTGCAGTCGTGAGCTGGAGTTCTGAATACTGGCAAAGAAAGGCACTCTGATTTCGTTGTGATGTTTCTTTCAGGAAGCTTTCTCTACAGGTTGAAAAGATTAGTCTATTTGGTGAAGGAGACTATAAGGCTTAAATAAGGCAATTACAATTTCACAATAGTCAAAACAATATGCAAAATGTCAAGAAGTCAAGGAGCAAAGTTCATGAGAAAAGAAATATGCTGATTATGAGTATTTCAACCAAAATTTTGGTGAGAGTCTATATCCCTTTTAGGGAAGGCAGGGAAAAGGGATTACGCATTTTGTTTAACAGCTTCATTCTCTGAATAGTGCTGTACTATACAAACATGTTACTGTGTGTTTGATAATAGCCCATTGTCCATCTTTCATACCTTTCTCACCAATTAGTTGCTCAGCTCTTCATAACTACAGCTGCTCCCTCAACCGTAATGTTCAGATACAACATTCAGAATCAGGCAGTAACTCATACGTTAAAAAGTAAGATCCCTAAAAAACAGGTTTGAGACCCCTCTGATATAAAAAACACTTCCTTATAGCTAATCAGGTATTCTTAAATAATTCTGGTCTGAACACAAAATGAAACTTGCAGAAGAAGAGCTTCATTTTGCACATCATGTCCTTGCAAACTGTATTAGGTCATTCTGAGTGGAGACAAAGAGCAATTTCTAGTTCTTCGCACACTCCCATAGACCTCCGTTGTCAGTGTTGCTCCTTTCCAAGCACAGCAGCAAGCAGAGAGAGGTGGTCTTTGCTCACCACTCCTTCTCACTCGGGAGCGGACACACGTTATCCCTTGCAGCGCTCATGGTCTGCACGGCCGGAGGAATGACAGGATCACAAAGCTGTGCTTTAACCCTGGCCCTGCTGCCATTCCCCCAGCAGAAGGGCACAGCGGGAAGCTGTGCTGGCACCCTTCTCCTGGATCATCCCAGACCTCACCAGCCACCACCAGCAGACTCCCCCTAAAACCCTGCTGTGCCAGACACTTAACAAGCACCACTGCCTCCAGTATAGCTTCAAGCAACTGTGTTTTCCAGCAGCTTTAGCACAGAAGCGAAGCATCTGCAAAGCTGTTACTGTGGCGTCCTTGCGTCTCCAGTCCCAGCTCAAGCACGGAGGAATGACTGTGCATTACTGGAGGGACCAAGAGAGTAAAGGCTGAGCTGCACGGAGCAGTGCTTTTATCCCCTGTGCCCACACAGCCTCCATCACAAAGATCTCTGCTTTGCAAAACCAAAGGGATGATTCTCTGCAAAGGGCACAGCAGCCTTAGCCAGGTCAAAGGATTCCCCAGGCAGAATTAGCTCACTGAACATTTTTCACCTGCTTGCAAAGCGGAGACATGATTTCTGAGCCCTCCAGAGAAATGCTTCAGGACAATGAAGTGCCTTTTACATTTCTGAGCACTTTTCAAGAAAATAGCTGTTAACCTGAGCATTCTCAGTTTGTCCGCTTGCTCTTGGAACGGTATAAATGAAGGGTCAGCACTGAAATGGCTGATTTGGAAAAAAAGAAAAATATAGCTATCATTTCTAATTTTGGACTTTCACTTTTGGTCATCTGAGGTTGTTACCAACCTGGAGACAAAGGCTGCTGAGCACCTGCGATGAAATCCCAGGCACACACTGATTTCAGTCAGGGCAGTGTCTCACCCCTGGAATTTTTGCCGAAATGAACTGATTCTTTCATGTTGATTGCCTTGTTCAGTCGTGTTTGATCTCCAGGTATGAAGCATACTTAACTAGCCTGCAGTTCAAAACCATGGGAAGTATTTTTGGCAAACTCTGTTCTCACCCGTATTTCTAAAATACCTTTTCACTTCTCCCCTTGGTGCTTATTTACTTCCAGCTGCATAATATTGTTTCCTCCTGTTCTGTCTCACTGAATTGTAATGAAGGATAAACATGTTACAGTACACTCCTTGGTAACGGTAAGGCCTCTGTAAAGTTACAAATATTTACATCGGTTTCTAATGAATGTAAGCAGACAGATTATTCACCTTCAACAGAAAGTTTTCACAAAATTGAATAGAGCAGTAACTGTAAAGTCAAAAGTGACCTAAAACATTGAAGAACAAGCAATCAATCAAAGCTGTTAAGTAAATCAGAAATTAAAAAGCAAAGCTTGATAGATTAAAAAGACAAGGCTATGGACTGTAGCTAACCCCACTGGCTCCATAAAGTATGTGAAAAAGACAGAGAAGACTTACAAATATAAGCTTTCTAACCTATAAAGCTGATGCCAGCACTAAAACTCCAGTTATGGCATAGCTTTTGGGTTTCCCGAGGCCAGTACAAAAAAGTCCTCAAAGGGTTCCAGCAAAAACAAATCACAAAGAATTGCAACGGTCTCAGTGGTCTCAATCACAGCGTTTTGAGGAAAATCAAACACAAGTTCTGACTTGCTGATGTTCTCTACCTCTTCTTCATCACCCTGACACTACAGAGCAGCTGAGCTCCGTGTAACCAAAGCGGGTTCAGAGCTGGTCGCTTGTGTCACTGAAGAGGAACAAACTATACACCACCCTGGTGACTCTGAGCCAGAGTCCAAGGAACAGCGTAGGCACCAATTGCAACCTACGCACGTGGACTGCTGATAGTAGGTAGCCACACATTTCTCAGCGCTCCCACCTGCAACTCATAGCAGCATTAATCTGTGCCGCACACCTGGAGAGAAGCTGGCCTGCTTTTTCCACTAAGTGAGGAGGACAATCCAGAGCTTCAACCCCAGAATATGCTACCAAATAGCCACATTCCAATGCAGCATGCTCTCAGCTTACAACAGTCGGATTAATTTAACAAGTCATTTAACGTTAGGTGCTAATGTCCCAGTAAATGATGCTGAACATCTATGGTTTATTATTACAAAGTTGATTTTGATATAAAAAAACATTTCCTCTTGTGACAACCTGCATAACGGCCAAGCAATCCATATCTCATTTTTCTGGTTGTACTCAACTCCTCACTTCTCCAAACCTGATTTATTGGCAGAAGAGGTGGAAAGAAGGAGGGTCTTCCAGAAGCAATGGGGCAACTGATGTGACAGCAAATGAGAAAGGCACAAAGTGCTCACATGATCAGCCTTGTACTCTTGTTCGCTCACTCTCTCTCCCTCATTCCCACCATTCCCAAGAGAATTATAGAAAAAATGAGACATGATGCTTCCCAAGATTTTTGTTCATAGAATCATATCACAGAATCATAGAATAGTTTGGGTTGGAAGGGACCTTGAAGATCATCTGGTTCCAACCACTCTGCCCTGGGCAGGGACACCTCCCACTAGACCAGGCTGCTCAAAGCCCCATCCAGCCTGGCCTTGAACACTTCCAGGGATGGGGCAGCCACAACTTCCCTGGGCAACCTGGGCCAGTGTCTCACCACCTGTTTTTTCCAGTGTCTCACCATCTGGTTCTTACTGGTTTTGACAAGTTTCATTTGTTGGGATTTCTGTGGAATGAAACAAAAATTTTGTTTAAAAAATAGGATTTTAATAAATACAGGATTGTTGAATTTGAGATATTCCATTCTTACAATTTAGCCAATAAATAAACTTGATTTAAAGAACCATTCAAAACATGAAAACAAAGCAAAAATGAAAGAGATCACCAAAACCAAATTTTTGGTGGTTAAGAGAAAACCGTTCGAGATTTCTGAGGAATGACAGAATTTTATTTAGAAAACAAATTCAGAGGAAATATTTGGATCGGCTCCACTAACTTCTCAGAAATAAATAGTGGGAAGGGTAGCACACACTCTACAGTATTTTCTGCCCTGCAAAGGATGCCAGCTTGTAGGTTCCCAGGCTCCTCCCAGCAGTTTAATTTTACAAAGCCACGAACTGTACAAATAGCTTCTCCAGACGGAACTGATCAGGAGTTGACCTCACACCCTGAGCACCGGAGGAGGGCAGTGTCTTACAGTTAGGCCAGCGTGAATGCAGGCCACTACCATAGCAAGGGAAGGGGAAAGGGCAGCCAAGACATCTGCTTCAGGACAGTTCATGGCACTGGCCAAGGCTATTAGCCAAAGCCCTAGGGATTTGTCATTGAATTCATAGCTGTTGCTAAACAGAGTTGGAAGAGGCTAGCATGTCCCTGATGTCACCAAAGTGACAGTGAGAATCAAAGAGGAAAAAGACAAGATGAGGAAGGAAGTTGGCAAGCATCGCTGCCTGTCTCTGTCCTTAGGTACAGGCTTCCTGAGAAGATGAATGGGCTCAGGTTTGCACGTACAATGAACATTGCTGCCCACACTTAATTCATTGGAATAAAATGAGTAAAAATCTCTGCAAACACAGTCCTAAGCAATTCATTAAACTACAGCTCTTAGCACAAGCTATTAAACAAGTGAATGATATACACCAAAATAAATCCTTATGGTGAATAAGGCCAGCTGCATCCTGGGCTGTGTTAGTAAAAGTGTACCCAGCAGCTTGAGGCAAGTGACTGTTTCTCTCTGTTTATCACTGGCCACTTGTGATGCCAGCTCCTGTGTGCTGTGTCCAGTTTAAGGCTCCCCAGTACAAGACAGACATGGACTTACTGGAGCAAGTCCAGCAGTGCCATCAAGATGGTCAGGGGCTGAAGCACAGGACACACGCTAGGAGAGGAGGAGGGAGCTGGGACTGTTCAGCCTGGAGAAGAGACAGTGCAGGAGGATCTTATTGTTACGTGAACCTGCCTAACGGGAGTTTACAGAGAGGATGGAGGCAGGGTGACAGAACAAGAGGCAACACATGCAAGTCACAATGCAGGTAATTCTGATTAGATACTAGGAAGAAATTTTTTTTTTTAACCATAAATCTGGTAAGACCCTGCAACAGGGGCCCAGGGGGATAGGGGAATCACCATCCCTGGAAATATTCATAACTTGACTGCGTAAACCTTGAGCAACTCAAGTTATTTGTCTGTGCTTTGTGCAGCGGGAAGGGCCAGATGACTCCATAGATCCCTTCCAGCCTATGATTATAAAAATCAAAGCCAGCTCCTCCCAGTATTTTATAGCTGTGAAGAATTGAATGGCTTTGAAAAATGAATAGCCCAGCTAACAACTTGCAATGTTCTCCCCTGTCACCACTTAAGAAATTGTGTTTTATATACTTTAAAGCTGTTCTGCGGCCACCATTGAACCACTGGAGACAGTAGTGCCTCAGAGAGGGGACGCAGAACTGGGTAAGGTGTATGAGTTCATTGCTGTGGGCAGGCAGGCAGCCTATGCAACAAAGCTTTGCTCCAGGAGAGCTGATGGAAGAGGAAATCTTGAACTTTTAAGGCTGTGCTCCATCAGTCAACTAGTCTTTGAAGAGTGATCCAAAAATTGCACAAACTCACAGCATTCCCTGCTTGTCCTGGATTTTCTCCCACTTCCCTGGCCACAGTCACCCTCTTTTGCATCTTTCTACCCCTCTATACAATGAGGGAGGTTGAGATGGGCATCCAACGCTGCTATGATTACCTACATCTGTCTCCATTGGACAGTCTTTGTGTGATTCAAGCTGCCAACACAAAATCCAACTACAAGCCATTGCTCAATTATCATTATTGTTATTATCGTCATCATTGTCATCATCCTCATTACCACAACTTGTAGCTTTGTATCTAGCAAGAGAGTCAAGATTTTTAAGATTTGCCTTTAGGGGGAGCCCTAAGGCACATCAGGGTTGACAACTTTTATTCCAGATTTCTGACTCATGCAGACTAATGTGAACTGAAGAGTAGGGGCTTACCACTAAAGGAGAAAAATCAATCTGACTATGGCAGAGCTGCCAGGCACCACCATAACAAAAAAGATTTATGACTCAGCCAGTCCAATTAAATTGTGCTGGCACGTTTTTTCAGCAGCCATTAGGTTCAATTTTTTTCACCCTTGCATGAGAAGTATTAATTTATTACACTTAGATCTCCAGGACAGGAAAATCCCCCTTCCCTTTTCATAATTTTCAGATTCTTTTTCCATTAGTCTATTTCACAGTGAGAAAACAACAAATGAGCTACTTTTTCAGATAACAAGTGCAGCAATGAGTTTCTAACTGCCAATGGGGCCATGACAGATGCTGTGACAAAGGGTAGAAGAGTCCAAAGCCAAAGGTTTTGAGTCAGTCAAGGATTCTTGTCCAACCAAAAATCTACTTCAAAGGCAGTAGCCACATCTACACAGCTGTGAAGTGGAGGAGGTTTATCTGTGCCATTGAGAAAAATGCCCTTCTTCTACCACGAGTCAAGGGCAGACTCTCCTGGGAAGACAGAGGCCAGCAGCTGCCTTCACAAGACAATGGCCCCATGTTTGTCAGCACCTGACGAATCAAGTTTGGTGCTTTGCAAGTGTTTGATCTGGTCCTATGTTGTGCACCGTTACTACAGCAACTCGAACCTTTCCAGAGCATTTTTGCAGAGTATTCATTTTAGAAATACAGGCCATAAGTAACATTACAATTGTGTGTCAAGACCACGCGGTAAAGTGATCACTCGCAGCACTTCCAACATGATCTGCAGTGTGAGCCGGGACAGGACGGGGAGCCAGCACCAAGAGAGAGGGGTTCGCATCAGCTCAAGGGAAGCATCACAGCAGCTAGTGCAGAATGAGCACAAGCCCACCCTTCACAACTGGCCTCCTCCAGCTGTACCCCTGGAGAACAACTGCTCTATTCCCCTTTCTTATTTTACAATTAAATTCATTTTGGGTTTTTTATTTTCTGTAGCAGAGAATAACGAGGTAAAGATCAAAGTCCTTTCAAAAGCCAAATATTTCAAAGTAGACCCAATACTCATTTTTCAACTCAAAGATGAATTAGAAACAGTCAAATGAAAGTTGCCTGTCCATGTTCCAGCTGCTTCTATAAATATGTTCAAACTCCTCTTTAAGACTCTTCGCTCAGGGCTTGAACACAACTACAACAGGGTTTTAAAACCCTGTTAAATTAGTCAAGACGAGGGTTTAAGACACAAAACATGAATCTTAACCTTGATTCATCTGCCTTCCTTTACCCTCCAAAGGGATATAAAATACTGTTTAAGTATTCAAAAGCCATCAGTGATAGAAATCCAGTCCTGAAACACCCTCTACCAATGTGTATCAAATGTTTAATATACAACTTTGAGCCTGATCCAAAGCTCTCCCAAACCCATGGAGTAGGTCTCAGTCTCTGGGGGCCTTTGAATTAGGACCCTAAAGGAATAAATTGAGCTGTGCAATGCCTGTCAACTCCCTAATGGCCTCAGAGAAGAGGCAATTAAGACTCTAATTAAAAGGCAAATGGAAGATTAGAAGCAGATAAATGTTTATAATCTAGATAAAGTATCCATACTGGAACTTTTGTCTATTAAAAAGGGACTTCACAACATTTGAGGAGACTCCATACCTATGGGAGGAACAGTGGTATCAGGCACGATGTTTTTCCCTCGGGCACACCGTATTGCAGCAAGTCCTGCAGTCATTCTGTTCTCTGCAGCCACTCTTCCTTCTGTGAATGGATGGAACAAGCCATTACACAAAGATAGCCCCAACAAATCTTGAATATTTCATCATACAAACTGTTCACAGCGAATACAAACACTGATGTGTATGAAAATGCTCAGTCCATGAAAATACACCTTACTGTACCTCCCTTTCTTATGTACTCAATTCACCACCTCCTACCACGCTTTTCATCTGTCATATGTGGTTTAGTGCATAATCTGTTACAAAGGAAGAACTGAGAGCCAAAATTACACCAGGTATAGCAGGTCCATTACAAATATGTGCTAATGATTTCATTTAAAAGGTAACAGAACCAGAGCAGAGAGCTAGAGACTCTTGTAAACACACACAGGTCTCAAGGCTGATCGTCTTCATAGCAGTGAAGACAGAGATCAGATCTCTCTCAAAACTCTCATTACACTATGTAAATATCATGTCAAGCAGACCAGAAGAACGCTCAGAGCAAAAAAAAATTAAAATATCTCCAGGAGTTCCCCTGGAATTTTTTTTCAGATTAAAAAAAAAATTGCTTCTCCCTTCAGAAGCAAGGAGGTTTCTTAAACATGAAACCCTGTTTATAATATGAGGTCTGGATTGTTCTAGCATTGCCACGCTCCCTTCCTCCTCATTTATTTATATTCTCACTTCTTTTTAGGAGGACCCAATAGGCACACAATCTTAATGTTTCAAAATAGTCTTATGAGGAGCCCGATAGCCAAACCTGTGATGTTGAAAAGGCAGCAGCCAAGTTTTACTGATGTCTACAATGCAAGCAAAATAAAATGCACAGAAAACAATAAATAATCATAGCAATTTCTACCCAGCAACTCATACAGCATCTTCCACTTAAGGACTGCAGAACAGCCAGGGCATGATAGGATGGTGCTGGGAATCTCCCATTCCCATGTTCTTCAGCCAGTTTTGTTTTCCAGCTTTATTTGATGCTCCACTGTGACATAGAAACCCCTGTGGAGGGAACCGAAAATGACCACATTCATCTTCTGGGGGCCAAAACAGTAATGTAAATTTCCAATGATGCAATATCAGCAGCTAAGCTAGAGGTGAGAAATTACAAGCTGATTTGCGCTGAGCTGAAAGGGAATTTGTGTGACTGAGGAAGACTGGTATGAGGAACTGCAACAAAGTAGAGGCACTTGAGAGGCATCTAGGCATAGGGTAGGAGTGATGTCTTTAACTTACTATGGCAATACCACATCTTATCCATTAGTATGGGTAAAGTGTGTGTATGTATATCTATGTGTGTGTGTTTAAAACAGCTGGATGAAAATACATACAAAATATGTAAGTTAAGTCATGGCGTCTGTCCCTGAGAATGTGAGAGCTGCTCAGCTAAACTGGTTTCTGGTATGAGTTGTTCTTTCTACCATCTCAGCAATTGTTTATGCAGAGCTTACCTCAGAGTCCACAAACTTTGGAAAAATGAAGACAGAGCAAAAAGCACCATCTGAAAAAAAAAAAAGAATAAATATCCAATGTTCTTTGCACCTTATATGAACCACTGATTTGAGAGTGTGATGGGAATGTGAGAAAGATTGTGCAGCGCATTTGTGCCAAAACACCATAGGACAGCTGTTTGCTTGCCACACAGTGGTCCAACAAAGGCTGATGGCTTGGGACCTGAAGGAAGGGAGCCTGGGGAACTGAGCGAGGCAGAATGCATCAGTCCCAAATTGAGAATAGAGGCTCAAATTATCATACTCTCCAAGCCAAGCTTTCCAGCTCTGGTTTGCCTCTCAGCAATCTATTCAACAGATACTGAGAGCAACGCTACCCAATTTTTATGGGTACCTTCTCTGTCAGGCAGCTAGACACATTGCTGACAGCTCGAACCCTCATCAGCACACTGTGTTTCCACCCAGGTACCTGGGAGGATGTGAGGACAGGAAAAAAAAATGTGCATTGTCCTGCAGGGATGCAGCGGGTATCACACCTGAGGGACCCCTGGAGGTCCAGGCAGTCATCAGACAGATGGAGCGTGCCCTTGAATAGCACCCTCCAGCTTCATTTCCCCAAAAAAAGCCAGCACAGAGCTATCACTGGCCACTGGGAGAGCAGTAAACTTCAGCCAGCTACCTTCCAGGTAAAAACGGCCCAGTACAGTACAGAGTGCCTTATCTCCACTATTCCGGCTATGCAGGACTTGAAAAGATAAGGAAAAATCAATTTTAAAGGAATTTTAATATTTAATTTGAGGATGGACATAACTTGCTTAAATGGACAAAATACATAACATACCTGTAGGTGGTCTGAACAAACGGAGAAGAAAATAGCACTGCGCGGGAACAGGTGTACTGGCAGAAGATGAGCACTCAGTGTAGAATTGGTACTGTGAAAGCAAAAACAATGCAGGTTGGCTCATAAATTCATACTGGCATTTATAATATGTGTTATAATGTCTTTATCATAAGATCCTGTGGCATCACACTACAACTGAATGGTGAAGCCATGCTGATATAAAGAGAGTATTCCAAGCAGGTGGTGATAATATACAGCAACTGTATTTTCCATATATGTCGTGTAATTACAGTAATCTCAGTCTAGAAAATCTTGTAAAAACTACTGGGGTAGTACCCTTCTGTTCTCCAGACTGGAAAATCTTGAACTTTCATTATCATGAGTCTGAAGGCCTGGTGCTAAAGGGACCCTGAAAGGAGTTGTAATCTGCCAAGGAAGAAAGGTAATTTTCTCCACGAATTTTGAACCACAGATTTTTAAATAACCCTGAGTCTATAAGATTGCAATAAATACCAGGGAAAGTGTTTGGGCAGAGGTCACTAAAATATACATGGTCACTCAAATCCCAGGCAAAGTAACAAATGAGTAACGTGGTCCTCTAACTCATTTTGTGGATGTGGTTTACGTATGTGGGAAGAACGGCTAGAGAAAAGTAGAGGAATTGATACAAATCAATATATACTTGCTAACGCAGAACATCTTGTGGGCTCAGAGGCTGAGTTATACAGCAGTCAGTTGTCATTCTGGTTATAGCCCAGGGTCAATTAACTCCTCCACTGCAAATTCAGAAACCAATAATTGTGCTAAGAAACAAATTCGATGCCTTCTACAACCTGGCATAAAATATTTAGAGGCAGATTATGTTTTATTTTGGTTTTCTACCAGTTTGAAAGTTGTACAAGTTTTTCAAGGAGAAGAAAAGGAAATTTGCTTGTGGAGAAGTTTGTTTACAGCACAAAACCATTTTGATAGTAAAACACAGTGTCTTGAAAGGTATTGCTATGGGCTGCTACCCAGAGGGCACTTGTTTATGCCAAAATGCTGAGAACCTAAGATGAAGGAGTTGCCAGCGTGTGTGTACAGCCTGAGTTCACTGAAATCAACGGAATGACTCCTGTCACTTCGAGTCAAGTCTAACTGCATCGTCAGGGTTTATTACATTTGCATAATCACTACACTGGGATTTTATTGCATCCAAACCGTAAGATATTACACTAAATCTACCTCAGATGCTGTACTTATTCAGTTTTCAGTGCAGATTTTCTGCTTCCTCCCCCCTTTCTCATGTTAGAGTAATTGTTGCAGGACCATTAAATTAGGGAGGAAAAAATGTACCATGTGAGCAATACTTCAAGCCTAAATATGAATACTTCAAGCTCTAAATTTGAACTCCCAAATTGTGCACAACGCTCTTTGTATTCAAATTGGAATAAGATGGGGGGGGAATGCTCAGATCCAAGTCTTTTACCCTCATTTGGTTTTGGGTTGGTCCCACCCAGCGAGGAACCAGGAACAGGCCCAGTGAAGAAGCCATGCTCCCAAAGCAAGACATCTTCAGTGGGCAGCGAAGAGAGGAGGAGAGGGCCTGAAGCTTCAGAGGTGAAACATGCTTCAGAACAAGACTAGACCTTTCAGCATCAGCTGGTGCCCAGCTCACATGCAGGGCCACTCTCTGCCAGGGCTGCCCCCTCTGCCCTCCAGCTGCTCTCAGGGCACTCGACTGCCTGCAGTGGTACCAGCTTTGGGCTGAGCACGTGCCTTAAGCCAAGGCTTAAGTTAAGGAGCTGTTTGCACACACCAAGAAAACAGCCTCTCTAAGGCTGGTGGGCTGCAGCCTCAGAGGCCAGTTCGAAACCCCCAATACGACTCAAAGCCCTGGAAGGGGTGAGTTATCCATGCTGCAGCGGTGTTGCCCCACTGAAAAAATGGGAACAGCATCACACAGCCTTGAGCTAGGACTCAGGTCAGGCCAACAAGAATGAAACAGACCTTATGAACACATCAGAAAATAGATCCCTGGGCTGCTGCATTACAGACAGACAGGCAGACACTGGCATGACCCAGATGAGACCCAAATTCCCTCTTACCTCACTCTATGCCTCTTTGTTTCTACATCTGAAAAAGTGAGCACACAGTTCCCCTAGACTTCAACTGTACAACTCTGTAACAACTTAGACTCATTTTATAGGCAATTTGCATGGATGTGAACAATTACAGAGAAGGCACATCAACAGAGGATCAAGCCCTGCATCTAATGTTGGTAATGCACTTAATAATAACAACCCCACTTTCCTGGAAGAGAACATTAAACCTGTTCAAAATACAGTATTTTTTCCAAATGATAGTATTTCTTCCCTCCTACATCATATCTACCTTAATCATCTGACTCCCACATAACTGGCTCGACTTCAATGACAGTCTCCTCTACTTGTTTAAAAGTCATGTTATTCCCACTGTCATCAAAAAGGCATGATTTTCGAGTGAAGTTATTAAGTTTCCAATACAAGGAACACTGCGTGGGTGCTACTGAAGTAGACTCTCAGGAATGAAAAAGAGATTCCCTTCCTTCTAACAGAGGATTAGGTCTTCCTTCTCTCTAGGGCCAGGAGACTTTTTTATTTATTATGGTCTTTCTCTCCAAAGAAGTGAAACCCATGTCCCGCAGTCAGCCCAGTGATCTAACCCTGGATCCATCAGAAAGAAATTGGAGAATTTTCCTCTGAGTGTCCTTCATGGTGCTGGATGAACAGAAAAATATTGGATTATTTTAACTAGCCTGCTTACATCCAAAGTCTTCTAGCCAAAACATAAAAGATGAAGGATAGTATACGAACCCATAAGGCCATCCCATCTACCTATCTGCAAACCAGAGTCCAGGTAAACTTGTTCCATTAAAAATAAGAGCAGGTTTGTCCGACCCACATGTCTGATTGCCACCCCACCACTAAGGCCCTCATATGGGACACAGGAGAAAAATTTTGGACTACTTTCTGAGAAAGCGCAAGTGAAAAAAAAATCTGTTCAATTCTGACCTACAGCTTTTCACCTCAAGCTTTGTATCTGTGCTGACAGCATTGTGGACTTTAATCAACTTTACTGAGTTTCAACTAGTTTTATACCAGCCCCCATGTGTAAGTACGGACTTTGTCAAATGACACCAGTTTATTAATTTTGTGACACTGATCTGAACTGAGAACTGAGAAATTAATCTCAAACCAATTCTGTGTTTTGTGAGAGTTTCAGCTTCTTTTCCACACAGACCACTCAGCAGCTGTCAAATCACTGCAGGTCTTCATTTGCTGAATCCAACCTCCCTGAAGTTTCACTTCATTAGCTGCCCCTTTCACAAGATCTTTCAGCTCTATTCAGTCCCTCTGAATTCAGCAGGAGGAGCAGACAGAGGGATGTTCCAGCTGCTAGAGTAGAAAAGGTTTATGAAAACTGTATTATGCAGCACCTACACTATTAATGAATTAAATCCTCCAGGTTCAGTCTTAAAACACTGCCATTGTTTTGAAACCTGCCAGAGCCCCTTAATCAAATTACAGCCTTCATTCAGCTCAAGATTATACCTGATGGTGTGTCAGTTTGACATATAGGCATCTGTCATTCTCTGACAAGGAGAGAAAGAGAAAAGAACAGACAAAAGGAAAAAGTAAAGAAAGTTTTCTCATCTTCCCCGCTGCCCTCCCCTTAGGGCAGATCTGCCACACAAGAGGCCAGATTTACATTCAACTCAGATTTACCTGAGTTGATCACCTGAAGTGGTGAATTGTACAATCAGTAGCAGGAGTGTTACCAAGACCAGGACCAGAAGGGCTCAGGACACAGAAAATGCATGCACGTCCTTCCTGAACATGGGAAACTTGCTCTGCTCTTGTATCTCACATTGATGCGGACAGTCCAAAACTTCTCCAGATATTGTTATTCACATGCTAGGTTGTGTTCTGATGCTGGCAACCTAGAGGTACACCCTGAGAGTTATGCCTCTCCATGTTGTCATAAAATACTGAGATTTAGGACTAACATTTTCTGGAATCAAAACACCTTTCTCAAGTTCTCTGTGACATGTTGTGAAGCTATACTAATTAACAGGCAGAAGGGGCATGCCTGCTCCTATGTCAGCCACTTCTCCACAGCTTCAGTTTTCCATCATACAGCATTTTTCTTAGCCTGGCTGCTATCTGTGCTGCTCCTGCATTGCAGTTCTTCGGGGAAGTGCAGCATGGGAGTGGGTTAGCGACAGTCTTCCGGTTAGCCTAGAGATTTTGTCCCCTCTAGAGTATCAAAGCCTAATGCAAAACAAAGAATCAGCCCTCAACCCCACCTGCTTAGACGATCATGGCCCCTGAGGGCTTGTCCCACTGAGCCATCCACTCTGCTCATGGGTGGCCCAGCTGATTGACCCTCTGCCTCCTCACACTTGGCACAATAGGAACAGAAAAGGAAAATTCAGACCTGCCCTTTCGTCTTGTCCCCAGTTCTGTCTGCGGAAAAAGAAAAGATGCTCTTGACCACTCAAGTTGCAACTCTCTACTTCACATTTCTCAATGTATCCTTTCCCACAGCCCCTTCTTGACTGCACCAAGAAACAAGACTCCTTTTGTAAGTGATGCTTTTCCCAGGAAGAAGCGTTCCCTGTTGGTCTCATTACTGTCTACCCAGGGAGCTCCTTTTTGTCCCATCTCAGACAGATCCCTCCTGCCGCAGTGCCTAAAGGCTTTATGCAGCACAACTAAAATGTATCAGAAGAGGTCCATAGCCTCCTGTGTCAGGAAAAATATATCAGATGCAATGGCTGGCTCTTTTTTATCTTTGATCCGTGTTACTCCGTGTTTGTGTTAAAAAGACAAGGTCAAAAATGCCTGTCTGGAATTTCAGATGAAAACTACTGTGTTTTAACTGTCACTGGAGTTTATTCTTCGGTATCTTGCCTCTGTAAAAACAGAAAAGCTCTGCTTTGACCGTTCTTACCCAAGATAGAAACAGTCCACAGTTATTGAGGTCTCAGGTAATGAGCACCTTGAAAATAAGAACAAGATTCTTATTCTTGCTGTAGAGATGAAATGACAAGTAAGATATGCCTCTGGAAGCGCTTCAGCATTCGGCATGGACTGGACCCATGGTTTTATGCCCTGCTACACTGCATTGCATTGCCCAGGTAGGAGATGAAGGACCAAGTCAGTGTCCATTTATATGAAATGGAGGAGAATCATCAGCTGTGCACATCTTTATTTTCAGACTAATTCCAGTGAAATCATTCCTTCAACTGAAAGACGGCAACAATAACCTTAAGCTCTTGTATGGAAAACAGCTAGTCTGAATTGGAAGAGCAGGAAGCCTATCTATCTAGACTCTTGAATGATGACAGAATTAAGCTGCAGGAAGTTTAAACTATTGCTATATGATGGCACCAAGTTGTAACAGTGACCAGTCTGATTGCCTATTCACTTCTGTTTCCTTTTTAAGATGCCCCGTTCACGTTGTTTTACTGTGGGCTTGCATTCTCATCAGAAGGGTGAGGCAAACAGAGAGCAGGGCTCAGACCTCTCTCCGTTCAGTCAGTCCCTCTGTCAGCGTCGGTCCCTGGCTTGTAGTCAGACTGACTTAAAACAGGAGATTAAAACTGGCCAGCTAAATTTGTTACTGCTGCCTGCCAGCCTCCTCGTCTTTCTGGTAAACGTTATCACAGTTGGTGCTGTTTTAATGAACACCATTGCTGCTGCACCCTGTGGTTTCCCAGGGTATCTACACAAACCTTCCAAACCCCCCAGTTCAGTTCACGTAAGCATGGAGTTAGTAAGTGGGCACATTGCAGGATTTGGGTAGATGGTACAAGCCAGGGCACTAGCCTTTAGTTTAGACTCCCCTTTGACTGCACAGTGGATGTGTCGGTGCCCCGCTGGGTCAACATCCCCCCTCAGGTCCTAGAGCAGCTGGTGCCTAACTCGGCACAGCCCGCACCGACCACAGCCACATGCCAGTAGGAGTAACTCATGCAAAAAAGAAAAAAGGGAACTGGTTGTTTTCTCAAACACACCTGAGGAAATGAGTTGCAGGGAATCATTTATCCCTCACTGTTTTTCAAGCCTTCTTCCAAATATGCAGTCAAAAGTGGCACAGACCCACACCTGCTGATTGTGTGGAGAAGCCACGGCAAGGCAAAACACCTCTCAGAGTCTTTCAGTGCTCTTCTAATCTTGGGTCTGTTTGTTTTATCGGTAACTCGTAAAATTATTTTTGCTTTCAGCCTACAGCCCCAAAGCAGTCATCACTCAAAATTGGGGTGTACAGTTATTTCTCTCATCTACTTCTTTCCCAGAAGCTTTTGCTCCAGACGTATCAGGGCTCATGGAAGATCCCTTCTGCCTGACCCATATTGCCCAGCAGTTCCCTGGGACAGGGGAAAACCCCCGGCAACAGGAGGAGACTGCACTTTCACACCACTGAAGCAGTACAATGTAGCACTAATACATCGAAGGATCTAGTCCATTAACTTTTAAATTAGCTTACGAAGGGAGATGGAAGCACTTGTGGGAAAACGACATTCAAAACCTCTTGCAAATCCAGACTGTCCTCCTCTAAAGCATCATACCTCATCAGTTATACTTGCAGCTTTCTCCCTTAAATATGACAGCGTAAAAAGGCTGCAAAGTGAATTTTGTTCTGCAGCTGCCATCTTAATCTCCGTCTTTCTCCTGTTGGCAACAGAGCTGCAAGCTACAGTATTATTCAGGAGTTTTGCAGTGTCAGGGCTCTGATTGTGCTCCCTCTTTTGAGATACTTGTTCACAGCAATTCAGTTCAAGGTACAACAATAACCCAAACAGCAGCAGACCACCCTGAGCTGGCTTGAATGTGGCACTGTATGTAGTGGAAGGCTGTTGTGGTATTGATAGGTATTGGAGAGTTCATGAAGATGAGTTATACCTTTTAGATATGAATAACCCAACTCATGACATCCTCATTACCTTCAGCTGATTTCCTTTGGATGAGTTCTTTTGTTGAAACTCCATTTGTATTCCCACACTTGGATTCACAAACATTAATGTGAATCAGCAGTCAGACAAAGAACTGGAGAAATTCCCCAAAGGTAAGGGGTCCTGAAGAGCAACCCCATTCCTACAGAGACTTTTGCAGCCCACTCCCATTCAGACTTAAGTCATTCCCTTCCAAAAGCCAAGAAATGCAGCCAGAAGATATTTTTGACTTCTGTGAAGCTTGGATTGGGCCATCATCTTGTCATTGGCTTTGGACACATCAGCTGGCTAATTTACAGCCTGTAGAAATGGGATCATTGGTTAGCCCAAAAGGCGCAGATAACAGCTAGAACAGTCAGTTCACGAGGGGAAAATATCATATTTCTCTTTCTCATTATCAGTCAGGAAGGTGAACGAAATATTAATTGGCTTCTCCTTCCTTTACGGACGGACACACACACACATCGACACACAAAAAACCCGGCCAAGTTCACAAAGGGATTTGTTAAATGGAAGCCTTCATACTTGACCAAACTTTGAGGAATGCTCCCTGAAATACTGGGCTTGAAGTCTGTATTCAATCATGGGAGCAGCATATGATTAGCTGCGCTTTTATTCCTGTGCTGGCATCTGAGAGGATCATAGGTTTTTTTCCGTTAGTATGCCTGGTGAAATCAGACCAAACCCTTTGCTCTGTGATTAATAATGTGTTACGCCACAGTTCCAAATTATTTCAACTTTTCAATGGTTATGGGAACATTTACAAGACTGATGGCTGCACTGTATACTGCCAACAGGCTGAAAGAGCTATCATTTATTACAGAGTTTTCTTGCAGCCCAAATGTGTAATACTACCCTGGTAAACTGTGCAGAAAAAGAATTATGAGTTTTCGTACAGCATTTTCCCAAATTAGAAATCAAGTGAAGCTTTCTGCGCTACAAATGTTTTTGTGTGGGGGGAGAGGGAGGAAATGCCATTAAACTTTTCCAAAAATGTTAACTCCAAACATTTCCATGCTGTGATTGTGCAACAGAGCTTCGCTCACTGTGTTGGCTGATTTAATTCCATCATACCACAGTATTTGTGGTGATCTGTTGTTCAGGTTAACCATATGCTTATAACAGCCTGATCTATCCATCATTTCCTAGTTCTTTTCTTGTAACAACTTCTTAACTGTCCCAGTGCCTCTCTGAGGTCTGTTAATTGTCTTCTCACTGCTGACAGTTAAATTCTCTTCTCCTCCCCTCATATGACAGAACTAATTTTCAATTGATGACAATCAACCTATCTCATTAAGCATTTGAAGAGACTGAGGATTTCCAAGGATCACACATCAAGGATTTGCTATTTTGGGTATAGGAGAACCACAAAATCACTGACCTCGGTATCTCTGTACATCTCTGCATATCTGTACGTGTGTGTGCGCCTGTGCATGTGCCACAGCCTCATGTTATCACAGCGCACGCAGGCAAAATCTCCATTATTCTGAAAGTAGAAATTTTTCATTTGCGATTAAAAGAGTGGGAGAGCTCCACTGCGCAGAGAACAGGAAAAGGCTGAGGAAGCACAATTGTGACTCCAGGAAAACACATCCACGTTCCGTAATGTGACCCATCTCATCCCCCTTCTGTTCCCAAAACAAGCTCTCCAGCTTTGTCATCCATACCCTGCTCTGCTTAAAGCAAAGGAGAGAAATGATCTTAGGAAACATTTTGAGCTCTGCTGCTTGCTCTGGTAACAAGCAGAAGCTCGCCTTGTGTCGAAATAACAGGATCTGAAAAAAAATGCTGTTCCAAAACATTAGTTCTCCATGAAAACTGCGTCAGTGCTTTAGGCCAAAAAATCCTCCTGGCTCACATCAAATGACAGCAGATAGCCAGCATGCCCCCAAATGACTATCAAAATGTATGCATCCTCACCACAGTAGCATTTCTTTCTTTCCTCTGCCTCAATTACCCCATTGGTAAAACAAAAAACAATAATATTTCCCTTCCTTTGAGACTTTCAGATAAAAGGTCACAGGAAATAAGAGCCAAACATTACTAGTACTGTCCTTCCTGAGCCTCAGTAATTCACTCCCTGCTGAGCTTCTAGATTCTGGTGCAAACTTATTGGCATAATACATTCTGTGTTTGTATTGTTGTACTTGCATTGACCTCCATTTCCAGCAAAATCAGAATACAATGTAATTTAAAAATTGATAGGAAACACGGGAAGCAAAGAAGCTGGGTTGTACCAAATGAGTAGCAGCAGCTAATACTCCATGTACATAGGACCCAGCATGTGCCAATTGCTTCTTAAAACAACGTGTAATGTCAGGGTTTGGGATTTTTGGGGTGCAGCTATATTTTTCAATTCACTTCCAGTGCTCATTTCCATGCTGGGAATAAGCGACCACAGTTTATTCTCCCTTTCCTCTTTAGAAATGTATGATTAAAACGACAGAGTCTTCATTCTTTGAGACAGCTCTGTCCGCGCTGATCTCAGATTAGCCAGGCAGGAGTTCAGCCTCGGGGGGGGTGATGAACACTTACTCACATCAGGGCCCAGATCCTCAGCTGTACTTCAAGGAGAAGCATGGGGAAGAAGCCAAGGTGGCCCTATCAGTCTGTCACCTGTCCCAGGAGCACCTCCTGGGTTTAGTTAGATAATAAAGTGCCTTGTGCAGAGTTTGTGCTTCTTTTATCTCTCTGGTTAAAAACATCTCTGCCTGGAGTAAGTACGAAGTGAAAGCAGTGGCAGTTTATTTCATTTGGCAGCCAGGGAAAACTTATGTCATGGTTGGAGGAGAGAGAAGGGCTCACTGCATGGCACAGAGCTGGTTGAATTCAGCATTCTTCTGATGCTTTCTTGAACTCCTCCCAGACTCACATCCCCTTCTTCAACCTGCATTGTCTCCAAACTCTTATTCCTCCCCGGCATTGTGATTAACACTGTTTGAAGGAAGTACAGCTAGCTTTAAAGCCATTCCTGAGCTCCCCAAGCCTGGTTCACTGCAAGCATGAAGGAGAGAAGGGATCAGCAAGCTTTCACAGACAGCATGCCAAGTTTTATTTCTCTTTCCCATCCTGGAGGCTAAGCATGCCTTAGGAACACAGCAGGAGCCAGAGGATGCTGCCTCACAAGCAGGCATCTGCTAGATTGCTTGGGACTTAGCAAGGATCCCATGGAGGTGTAAATCTGTGGAGATGTGAGTCAGGTCCAGAGTCTGGAATAGCTATATCCTGGTGGAAGGTGCTCCTGGTTTGAACTGCTGCTGACAGAGACTAGAATCTGGCGCTGTGCTTTCCATTTGCTATGGCATACATTTTTTAAAACCTCATGTTAAACACTCATATGCAATGTTAGAGACAGATCTCTTTAGCCAGAAATGCCTGGGGTAGTTTTTTTTCCCCCTGTTTACCTCTGAATCTGGGAGCCTGGTCTAGTTTATTCTCTGAGAAGCAGGATATTGTGAGAGTGAAGGATGTCCAGTTTTAGCCAAGCACTCATTGTACAAAGCATATACCAATGAAGTGCTCCAAATTAGCAGTGGTCTGACAGCAGTAATAAAAGCTGCAAGAAAGAGACTGTGTAATTGTGCTTGTCATGAAGAAGAATATAATCTGCAGCTGCTTTACAGAAATGCCTCAAATCTCTATGGGAGTCAGAAGGAAATCTAGCAAGCTACTAACATCTAGCTCAAAGAGAGTTCAGGAAGGTATCTCCTTCAAATATTACACTCCTGCCACAAACACACAGCATCCTGGTGGTGTCTCATCTGCCTGCCCGCCCAGACATTTCAAAAGTTACTTTCACGATAATCTCTTAACAATATTTTTCTGGAATTGTTTCTTTTTTCTTGGTTTATATAGACACAGGCTTCAAAATCTTTGTAAGCTATCTCTTCTGGTAGAAGAGTGCCACCTCATGACTGATAGAGAGGAATGAAACAAGCCGGAGCAGTAAAGCTGAAAGCACTCAGGAGCTCGTAGCCAGGGAGGACTGGAACTCATGCCCTCTCTACCCACCCAGCACCACAACACCCTGAGGCAAAACATTCCTTTGCCAAACAAGTGCTTTCTGATCATTGTTCCAGGAAAAAAAACTTAGCATCTTTGCTGAACCAAAGCCCATCCTCAGTGTTGAACTGAAATTCTATGATTCTATGATAAATTACTCGGAAGAAACAAACAACATTATGCAGGCCTTTATACAAGGTGCTGCTTGCTTCAAAAGCCCAGTCTTTTTTTCCAGACTCCTCTGCGGTATCTTAGGTACTCTCCTCTGGGAACTGCATAATTTTGAGTGTCAGCACCCTCTTTTCCTTGTTTCCTCAGACAGCTTTCCACATACCTAGCCGCCTCTTCTCGAGCTCATTATTCTTTTCCTTACTAAAACGACTAATTTTTCTCACCACCTGAGCTAATTGTTGTTAAACTAAGGAGAATTTTGGGGTCCTAAAAAGTCCTAATGACTTTGTTCCTTCCGTGAATGAGGTGCACGTGTCAAAAAACCTCAGAATTTCTGTGCTCCATCACTGCTTGGAAATGTTCATGGCAAAATCAGACACAGCGTGTTCTCAGGGACTGATTTGTCTATGCTCCTCTCAGAAACAGTTAGTTTAAATATTTACAATACATGAAGAAGGAATAAAGCAAAATATTTTTTGCTGGTTTTTTGCTTCTTTTTTTTTTCCTTTTAAATGAATTCAGGCATTGAGGAAAGTGCTAGATTGAAAAAGCTAGATCTTGAAGTGTGTTGTTCCTATTTTTTCCCAGAATAAAAATATCAGGAGGGAAGTACTGAAGCTTTCCTAAAATCCCAACTCTACTGCTGCTATTCTCCTTTAATGGACTCCTTGCTGAATGCTAGGCAGTAATTAAAGATCAGAATCAGCTTCTTCCTCACCTCAAATAGAACCAAAGTCAATTAAAACCAAGTGAAGTATTAATTTTTCTAAAATGGTCATTGATCTACTAGGAGGTATATTAATAGCACCTATTATCAGACAGGATGCCAAGCAGCTAAAATATGGATACAAATTTTGACATAACTTGAATATTAAATAGTGTTTCAGAAGGGAAAGACTTTGCATCTCATTCCCTGAGGCAGACAGTTTTTGCTCAGTCCTGCATTTCAAAAATATGCTGCTAAAGTTGTCAGATAGCCAATATTACTAATCTGAAAGCATCAACTTAATACGTCTCATCCTATGAACTGAAAAAAAAAAGAAAAAAAATTCAAAACCCACTTGCTATTCAGTGGGAGGATTTTAACAGCGCAGATGATTTTCTTTGCATAACTGCTAGAAGGCCTGCAAAAGTTCATCAAAAATCAGAGCTGCATGAAGTCTGTGATTGTCTGATTCTTTTGTTATGATAAAGATAATAATAGCTGAATCAATAAACCTAATTTAAATTTTAATTAAAGATTATTGTTATGACAGATGAATTTTTAAGCTTTCTGTGTCTAACAGTTTCCCTTAAAAAGATTTTTATAAAGGAGTTGACCAATCACACTAAATAGTAGCATGAACAAATCTTTGGTTGCCTAAACTCCCTCCCATTAAGAAAGTGAAAGGGTATAAGGTCTACTATCCAAAGCCATAATTTGAAATACTAACAAAAGTAGCCCAGATAGATATTCCTCCTCCTCTTCTTCCCAGAGAAGGTAAGTTAGCTCTGGGCCATGTACAGTGTGGGGTTCCTTCAGACAGGACCAAAACACTGAGGCCCTTCAGCTCTTACAATAAAGACCTGTAAAACTGCTCTCTGGTGAGACCCCACCTGGAGTACTGCGTCCACCTCTGGACCCCTCAGCACAGGAAAGACATGGACCAGTTGTAGTGGGTCCAGAGGAGGGCCACAGAAATAATCGAAGGGATGGAACACCCCTCCTATGAGGACAGGCTGAGAGAGCTGGGTTTGTTCAGCCTGGAGAAGAGAAGGCTCCAGGGGGACCTTATTGTGGCCTTTCAGTACTTAAAGGGGGCCTACAGGAAAGATGGGGACAAAATTTTTAGCGGGGCTTGTTGCAATTGGACAAGGGGTAATGGTTTTAAACTAAAAGAAGGTAGATTTAAACTAGATATAATGAAGAAATGTTTTGCAATAAGGGTGGTGAAACACTGGAACAGGTTGCCCAGAGAGGCGGTAGATGCCCCCTCCCTGGAAACTTTCAAGGGTCAGGTTGGACAGGGCTGTGAGCAACCTGATCTAGCTGAAGATGTCCCTGCTCGTTGCAGGGGGGTTGGACTAGATGACCTTGAAAGGTCCCTTCCAACCCAAACTATTCTATGATTCTATGAAAACCAGGGACATGCTTCAAGGTATCTGAGCAAAATTTCTCCACCTGCCAAGGGCTACACTGCCAACAGGTCGTAGCAACTGGAACAGAGCTAGAGGCAGGTCCGTGCTTAAGCCACCAGAGAGAAGAGAGGAGGAGCTGCCAGCTGAATTAAGCACAGGTCCAATAACCATCACCAAAGGGCAACACTTTCGAGGAGCTGAGCTTCGTCCAAATGCCCAAAGAAAGGGCTAGGTGATTGTTTGCTTGGTTAAAGAACCAGAAAGCAGCTGTATTGTTATTAGCCAGTGCTACAGAGCTGGACTGATCCAGGTCTCACATATCCCCATGCCCAGCTGCCTTTTGTAGGCTGGCATGTGACAATAGCTGGCCTTCTCACATGGTAGCTATGACAGTTTCGGTGATGCTGTCAGGATTTAGAGCTTCCTTCTGAAAACCATGGAGCACTCTACACTAGTCCTCTTGGTACACTTTCGGGTGAAATATAAATCAAAAATATCATCTCTGAAACTAAGATATCTTTAGAAAAACTGATTTCTTCAAGTTGTCTCTTCTAAAAGCAAGTACCACCTACCCACATTTAGCTTGTTTTCCAGCCCACCTAAAAGAATGCACCGTTATGAAACTGCCCAGGCAACCCCACTGAAATGTTTTGTTGCTAACCAAAAATCCAAGTGATTTTAGATAGAGCAAAATTTCTCTTTATTTTTGTTGCATTTCCAAACATCACTTCTCACCAGCATCTGCCTGGCAGAAACAAGTGCTTTATCCTGAACTCTCTTTCATCTCCTCCTCCGATTTCACAACAGCTAAACCAGGCTTCAGCAATGCCTTTAGCCACAAACCTAGAAACAGCTACCAGAATACTTTGTGGGTGATTCACAGATTTTGTTGTCAAAAAGCTAGTGATCTTCCTTATTTCCTGAATTTTACAGCATGCCAAGCTGCGTGTTCACACTGTTTTGTCTTTAATCCTGGGTTCACAAACATTTCCAGAGTAAAATGTGACATTTTTATAACAAGCTCTAAGTCAGTAAAGTTCAGGACAGAGCAAACCTTGGATGTTCTGTTCTCTTTGTAAGTAACATTTTAAGAAGAGAAACAAAAGCCATCCAAACATGCAGACTCAAATTACGTGTTTAAGAAGTCTGCACAGCAAGAGGTGAAATAGATCACACATATATTTTAATTAAACGTTTATCTCACAGCCATGACAGCACAAGTGTGCGGCAGGTATAAGCCGTTACAGAAAATGCTTCTTTCACAGCAAGCATCATTCCAAATAAAGGGGGTTTTCTCCCAGCCATCTCTTGACATTAATGCTAACGTGGGATTTTAGCAATGCCCAAACATGTCTTGTTCTAGTTTCAGTCCCAGCTACTACTGTGTGCTAAATACATGTTCCTCAAGAGGGTTGCATATGCTATACATTATGTAGCATAGAGCAAATATAGCAGTCAAATATATTTTTCCACAAAAGACTGGCCATCTTGGAAGAGCTCTCACATAAACAATGCTTCTACCCCTTTCCAAGGCCAAATGCATTCAGGATGTAGATTCTCAACAGTGGAGCAGGCAACCTGCAGAGCTTCCAGCTCTACTAATGCCATCCCTGGTCATTGGCCTGGGAGGATTACTGCATGTGCATCCCAGCAATTGCATCATAGAATCATAGAATCATAGAATGGTTCGAGTTGGAAGGGACTTTAAAGATCATCTAGTTCCACCCCCTCTGCCATGGCAGGGACGCCTCCCACTAGACCAGGTTGCTCAAAGCCCCACCCAGCCTGGCCTTGAACACCTCCAGGGATGGGGCATCCACAGCTTCTCTGGGCAACCTGTTCCAGTGAAACATTGCATCTTGCAATGTTAGCCTGAACATTTTGGAGAAGAAGCAGGTCCCATCCAAACTGCGCATCAAAGCTGGAGTTTTCAAAAAGACATAGGGTTTTATCAAACTATGAAGATTAGAAGTGTTAGAGGATGCATTTTTCTTGCCTTCATTTCCTACCTGCGATTTCTATCTGTCCCTTTCCCATATTCTGCCTCCCCAGCAAGGAGCGGAGAGAGAGGAACCTGCTTCCGAGGCACTGATCTCATTTAGCCTTTGGGTTTATGCAGAACAGAGAAGAACAGGAGCTGTTCTACTGCTTTCTTCCCCAAGATGAGTAATGCAGCAGCTCAGGCAGCTCCTTCTTCACCCTTCTTTTATCCAAAACCAGATTTTCCATGGCCCTCCACCCCTTCATAAAAGGTGAGGAAAAGGGCAGGGGACTGAGAGCCCATGTCCCTTTAGCTGAGATCAGGCTGCAGGAAGCCAGATGTGGCAGAGAATCCCTTCACACCAGCGTGCAGCTGAGTGTCCCCCACCATCCTCTCCTCTCTTCTCCTGGTGTTTTTATGACATGTTTTTCCCCAGTAGCAGTGAATCTAGTGACTGGACAGAGAACATAAAACAGACTAAGCCCAAAGTGCTTTCAAACGCCGAGGTAACCAAATTGGAATATTTGTATGAACTATGTATTTCCTGAGATTCTCTGGTAAAAGAGTTAAAGATGTTGCTTATGACTGTGGAAAAGAAATAGGAAGCCAACAGGAACTCATGCAAAGGCTGTCATTCTCGCTGGCTGGTCATCCTCTCTTTGAGGGAAGCAAGCTGGCGAGAGAGATGGATAGGTGCAAAAACATAAGCAGGACTATGAGCCTCAACGTACTGCCAGGGGTCTTCTCCACACCCCCTGCCACCGAGGATCCTCTCTGCTCCATGCTGTACCTCCATCCTGGTGTGTTCAGGTTGCACTGCTTAGAGAAAAATCCTGCCAAGACCCTTCTCCGTCGAGGCGGCAGCAGGCAGCTCAGCTGGAGCCCGGTGCTTCTGCTGCCTGCTCCCGTCTGTTTGCCGCGGAATTGAGGAGCAGGCTGCCTGTGCACCACACCGGCAGGAGAGCATCCCATCTACGGGCCAAAATTCAGGAGGAAACCCATGGATTGATAGCGATGTATTTTTAGAAGGTCAGGACAGGTCTTCTGTTTACTCTGCCCTTCCCATTTTGAAAGCAAAGCCACCGAAGATACAACTGTGTACTGCAGCTTCTTTAAAACACAGTTCCCCTAGATCCTCCTGTGCGGGTATCTGCTAGGAGAAATAAAGCACTTGTGTGGTGCCGATTCGATGTCTGAAAAACCACCGAATCTATAAATGTATCCCAACAGTCAAACACAGAGTAGGGTACAAAATCCTGGTACTTCATGTTCCAGCACCACCGAATTGAGTCTCCCGTTTCCAAGGACTCCGAGTGCCAATTCTGGAACAAGCTTCTCTCTCTGGTCAGACACTGCATTATTTGATATATTAAATTTCCACAGATTTAGTCGACAGAAAAATGTAATCATCATCCATTTTAAAAAGCACAGCTGAAAAAATGATTAAAATTCATGCACATCAGGCAGCTTGATTTGCTGGGCATGGCCTGAATATAAGGCTAAATGAAGGTTAAATATTGGCCGAAAAGTAATTGTACCATCTCTTTGAGAAGCTGCTTATTGAGAATGTATATGGTACTGTTAGCTAAAAGTGGCAGAACATTTGAGATTGAATCAGACAAGATTTTATGCCTTATGCGTGTACCATTTCTCAGACTAAGCTACCTCTAACTGCAGCGTTAGAGAGCAAGAAAATAGACACAAAATGCTCAATGCAGTATATTTAATTCCTGATAGGAGAAATATAAACCAAGTAAATAAAACATTTCTAACTCAGCATTTTTCCATTGGAAAATATCATTTCACTGGCATTGAAATCTTCTACTGGTGTAAAAAAATGAGCATTTTTTTAATATTTTGAAAAAGACTAAAACATGAGCACCTTTTTCTAATTTAGACACTGCATTATACAGTATACCACATTTGCGGAAGTCTGAACGAGAACAAAATGCTTTGACTGATCCAAGTCAGACTTTGTTTAACTTAAGAATTCTTAAATTTAAGAATTTAACTTAATATCAATTCTGGTTTTTTATACTCGCTATTTGTTTTCACCTCGTTTAGAAAGAAATAGAGTTTGGAGTGTCAGAAAGTCCCACTGACTTGACGCCACGGCTTCTCACCAGCTCAGTTTCCTGGGCATAGTCACCTCTTAGGCAAACATGACCTAATAATAATACATGTCTTCTCCCACAGGGGGTGTGATTTTGTTACTGGGGGTGACCGTCAGGCCAGCAGCTCCAGCCCACTCAATGGCAACTTGCATTTTCTGATGTAGCGCTTGTCCCTGGTCCCGTCATCAGCTGTGAGACAAAGACAGCAGCTACCACAAAGACCTCTGAACAGTATTCACAGATGGCGTTAGATCAAAGCTATAAATATAGCAAATATAGCAATCAGCTTCTTGGTCTGATTAAATAAGAAATACAAAAATAGAAATAGCAAATTACTCAATTTACAGGGGAAAAAAAAAAGCACCAGTTTTAACATTAAAAATGGAAAAAGAAAACAAACAAAAAAGCAATGAAAACTAATTTCTTACATTCTTATGGGAAAAAAAAAATTATCCCCACCCCTTCTTCTCCCACTCACACAGTCAGTCCCTGCACCAGGGCCAGGGCCAGGAGTGGCCATGCTGCAATTTACCTGGGACATGGAGAAGACCATTCATAACCCACAACACGAGGATGGTGTGCACAGATTCCCAGGCACACTGGAACAAAGATACAGTGAAAACGCTTGCAGGCACCTGCTCAGTTTTTATTCCTTTCAACAGCTTTAGACATTGCTCAGGATGAGATTAGCATCCAATTTCCAGGTGTGTTCTGAATCAAGTTATCAGAACCCCTGGGAATTTCCCATCACTAGCTCTGAAAGAGAGGTTATACATATTTATTGGGCTTTTACCGAAATAAATCTGAAAAAAAAACACTGATTTCTTGTCAGGAGGGGGAAAATGTCTTACCAGAACATGGTATTTGCAACATTTTCCAGCAATGACAACTGATATTTTGGGCTTTACAAAAAGTGGCAAATTCAGGGTACAACATGATTTTTATTTTTTTTTTTTTTAGCTTGATTAAAGAGAATGAATTAACTAATATGGAACGTTTCTGACAATAACTTGGCGACACTATGGAAATTTTATTCTAAATCTCTGTCCTTTTTTGAGGAAATCATTTTCACACCAGGGAGAATTGTTTAGTACAAATGTGACAGTGAAAGTCTAGAAGAGGAAGAGAATATACAGCAAGCACACCTACTGCCTTTAAATCTCAGCATGTCCCTTGTGGCACACCGATAAAAGTGACCCAGCAAAGCTAGGTAATTTGCCAAAGCCCACACAGTATCTGCAGGACAACCAAGATATCAACCAGGAGTTCTTGACTCCTAGTCTTTTGCTTGTTTTTAATAGCACACATTGCTTTCTCATTCTCCTTAAAATCTAAAAATAGCAGACTGACAAATCTCGCACCAAATATATTAGAGACTAGAAGATCACTTGGGCAGAGACCATCTCTCTGCCTTGTAGGACGCTGCTTGGTGATACTTAATGAACACAGGAGCAACACTCAGATATAAACCTAGAAAGTCACTGTAACTTTTGTGAGCACCATACTGGTGCGCATTCATTTGATTAATTCAATATTAGTGCAGTTATCACAGTTTAAGTTTAAGTAAACTTAAATGTTAAAGTAAAAAAAAATGTTCAAGTAAAATTCTCTCATCTTCTCACCCTTGCCCCAGCCAAGGTGCAAAAGTCAGCTCTAAGGCTATGGGTCAGCTCTTCCCCTTCTTCATAATTCCTACAGTAAACTAGTTTCATCATGAACACTGACACAGAGGCTGTAGAAATTAATCTCAAGGGGTAGAAAATTTTCTTTATGTTTGGGTTTGTTTTAAAAAAGTTCTAATCATACAAACGAACTTTTGACAAAGCAGATCAAAATCTCTACAGTGATACTTCAGCAAAGGAAATTATGAATAAAGACAGGGTGAAAGTAATTTAATAGGAGTACCGCATGAGCACATGGAAGTCTCAGCTCCCAGCTGGAGACCCCAGATCAAATTCTGTACTTCGGTATGTACCCCCAGAAATGGGAACACCATTATTTTCTGTGCACATTTGAGTTCTCTGCTGCTGAGGTCTTACTCCAAACTGAATTGTGAAGCAAACTTCCCACGCAATGATTGAAAAGGGGGCATTCTTATGGGATATCCCATTCAATTTTTGCAGCGGAAAGTCTGCCTCATTCTGCTAAGTCCCGGCAGAAAATCGCCAAACCTTGAAATCGGCTTGACATCGTGGCTGTCAGACAAAAAGATGCAGTCAGTAATGGGCTGTAATTCTTGCCCCTCTCATTTCATTTACAGTCCTTTTTTTTATCACAGGAGTGGAATTTGGAAATAAAAAGTCCCATGGTAATAAAGACGGCCCCAAGTAAAAGAAAAGCTGAATGAGGCTGTCCCTCTGTGTAATCTGCAGCAGCCTGACCTGGAGCTGAAAATCACTGTATTTCAGCCCAAATATGTATTTGATTCCATGATTCTGAAGTACCCTTTTCCCCCTAACTTTTTTGTAGCATTTTGTTTTTGATGGCTCCCGTCACAAAGTGAAATAGTATATGGTAAGAGTGCATAACACAACATATTACTGTGTAAGCTACCATGAAATCTTAAGTGCGCTGCGAGGAAATGCATCAAGTGACTCTGGGTCACCATACCCAACCCTTGTAGCACTGTAAGAGAGTGCAACGCATAAGCCTAAATAACAGTAGACAGCATGAGCAAGCTGTAAACTCAAAATAACTGCACAGGGCAACTTTTCAAGAGTAATGAATCTGGAGGTGGCATCAACTTTGTTATTAATTCTAATCAGTCAAAGGTGGGGTTATAACCTTACCCGCGTATCGGCAACAGCTTAAGGGAATTATTCTGTCATTTTCATAGACCGCATGGTGCAAATATTAAGCTTGATAAAACCTTTCATTCTAGCTGCGTAGAAAAATTGCTGGTGGGGTGCCCTGAAATAGTGTCCACGCTCCCAGTCAGGCAGAGGAAGCCACCATGCAGACCGTGCTCCAGAGAGGGACAGCCCACATGTTATCTGGAGCCAGGGCATGGTCCCACCTTCTTGTTGAAGGAAAAAGGACATAATGCAAGGGATGTGACCAAGCCCTCTACAGCCTAACCAACCCATGGGCTGATGCCCAGCATCCCGACCCCAGCACAGGCACCTTATGGCAGGAGCCCAGCTGTTTGTCAAATTCAAAGCAGACAGAAAGTGGCTTAGCAGGCTGGCTCCTGATCTAATTGCTGATTGCAGGTACATGGAGCTAATCCCAGCACTGTCAGCAGGACCTTTTTTGTTCCCTTCTGAAAGCAAAGCAATAAAAATGTTGCCATATCAGATTGGCTGCCTCAAAAAAAAAAAATTCTCCTTCACCTAATCCCCATAATTTAGTTTGCCTCCTCCAATATAAGAAGGACCAAAATTCAGCTTGCAACTCTGCCTGCATAGTTCTGACCCAGGAATGGGGATGAAGGAGTGATAGGAACAGTATTCACCGTGGTGTGTCTCTTTGACAGAGAAGTGGCAACTCTTATGACACTGGTTACAACCCACAAAGCTCTAACTGAACATTAAACATGATTAAAAAAACCCACAATGAAGTAAGATGGCAATTAATTTTACTTCTTAGGTAACTTGCCAAGCAATCAAGTATTTGCACAACACTCAAGTCGTGATTCCCTAGCCTGTGCAAACATAAAACAAACAAACCGAAAATAGGTCATTAAGACCTAACAGAAAGCTGCAACATATACAAAGGCTCATTATTGCTCATTAAAAATGCTTCCAGTTTAAAGGAGTGAGACAGCAGTTAAGGGCAACCATCAGAGGTCCCACCAGCTCACGGCACATGTAAAACACAGTATGCAGCGAGGTGACCAGGTCCAAGCCCATGGCACTGCAGCCCTAATCCTGACTCTGTCTTCCTCCCGTGCCAGGCAGCAGGGACAGATGGTGCAGGGACCCCTAAAGCCACTGGGATGGGTGGGATGGGGCAGGCAGGGGCAGGCAGCTGCCCAGCCCAGCGGGGATGCTCCTCCATCACCTCCCGCTGCCCTGGCTTCACTCCATGCCCCTCACTGCAGGGCCTGAGAGTCCAGCCTCAAGGTTTCTGTTGGGATCTGATGCTCCTTCGCAAATAGACCGTTCCTTCCAGTTATAGTTTTAATTAATTTAGAATGAATTATTTGGGTCTCTTAATTTCCCGGCCTATTTTGAAAAAGTCCAATTAATGCTGAGCTAAGTAGCTCCAAAGGCTCCCCAGCTCTCGTCTGCCCTGAAGGGATCCAATTAAAATGAGACACTAGTCAAAATGTCAAACCACAATCATTTTTAAAGTCATTGTGCAACAGATCTATGGCTACGTATAAACCACAAAATTACTGCATAAATCACGCAATACTTGGAAACCTAAAGCCTAAAACGCCCTCACTCAAGATGCAGCCTCCCCTGTCAACCAAAAGCATGTTCAGAACTTACAGCAAATAATAAAAGTCACATTTCCTTTCACAGGGCAATTAAAACCAGGAAGTATAATGAAACGTGTAAATTAGACCATAATATGTGATAAGGGCTTAAATGCAGGAAAGACAGCCCAGAAGCTCTGCCGACTGTGGAGTTGAAGGACCTCTGAGGCAGCATGGGCAGAGGCTGGTAAAACCGCACTACGCAGAACTGCAGAAATCTCTCGATTCTGCTTCCAGAGCCACGCAGGCACACTGGCAATCGCTGCAAGGGTCTCCACAACTGTGACACATTTTAATCTGGAATCCTTGTGATCCACTTACAAGTTTTTTCTCAAACCTTTAGAGAGCATAATGAGGTCTCTCTCACACACACATCCCTTGCTAGATGAAGTCTTTTTCTTGATTTCAACTTGCTTGAAAAGTCCTAACTCTTTCATTCTAGCTCTGAAAGTATTTTGTCTAGCTGTGGAAAAGAAACAGGTATTAAATCATTGTTGAATGGGAGACTAAATTAAAAACTGAGACAGGTCAAAATTTCAGATGGAGGTTTGTTTTTAATGAGGTGTAACTCTAACATAATTCAATTAATCTTCTTGACTTCTGCAGAAAATTGCCCCCCTCTTTCCCACCAGTCAAATGAATTTTTCCAACCAGAGCAGCAGGATCACTGAGTACTTGGTCTGAGCACAGGAAGGCAATACTCTTTCAAAGGGACTTCAGCTTTTGGGTTTTTTTATTGAATCTCATTGCCCTTGTAATGAAAACTCAAAATTTCCCACTACGAAGTTAGATTTCAGCAGCAGAGAAAGGGATTAGAAACACATGAGTCTCAGGAATGGCACACCCCTTTGGGGAAACCCATCTGGGGGTCACTGGTCTCGGGGTGTCACAAAGGAGCTGGTAGGAGACATGCCCAGAGGGGTGCCTGAGACAGCAGGGGAGGCACCAGGACAGCACTGGTTGCTGCCGGCGCTCTCTGCCCCCAGCCTGCTGATGCATCCCTCCTGGTACAGGGAGACCCCGTCTTCTGGGTCTGCCCAGAAGAGCACTGCAAAAAAACAAATGACCTTCCCTTGGGGAAGCTGCTGCTCGTTTCTCGTATGTATAGTGCTCTGTGAGCCGCCAGGTTCCTCTCCCTCTGTCATTTTGTGGGAAAGAAGATCTCCTTTAGACTAAAAATCACAGAGGAAATCTCACAAGAGATGATTTTTGTCGTATGGTTTCGTGTCCCTCCGCCTTTCCCACCTGTGAAATGAACAGAAAAATGGTAAGCTCTTTTTTATTTCCATGTGTACGTTACTTGAGAATTGAAATGCAAACATGTCTTGTCCTGCAAAACCGAGAAAAACGAAGGCTTCAGTGCTTCTGTGAGGCATAAGGAAAGAGACATTAAGATCAGTAAGTACAATAGAAGTACAGTCCCATTTCTGCCTGGAAGCAGGTAGGTACGGTGCGGCAGTTCTCACGCTAAAGCTTTCCCTGACACTTGCCCCTCCGCAGGGTCCGAGGCACTGCAGCAAGTGGAGGGAAACGCTGGAGAAGGGCTGAAGTACCACAGTGTGGTAACAGCTGGTAAATGCCTTTCTAACATAATGTTATATGTGAAAAAGACAGAGCACCAAGAAACTGCAGTTTTCACCCGTCAGAAGAAAGCTATCTGAGCTTGGAGAGGAGGCGCAAGAGAAGGAGGGCAGAATTGTCTGGAGCAGTTTGCACAGACCTGAAAAAGATCAGAGACTTTAAACTACCAATGTTTGCTCTTCCCAAGACTCTCCATATGATTTTATATGATGCCAGCACTGCAGAAAAACGACGTGCATTTCTATGGACTGCCATTTGTGCCCCCAAAATTAAACATTTTTTTTAGTTGCTTATGATTACCTTCTAAATAACTGATGTGTGACAGGCTTGTCATGTACGTTTTCAATAAGCCATCTGAGACTCGTCAGCGGGTGAGTTACTCAATGAAATACAGGAAGAAGAACTGCATTTAATAAAGAAATGTTAATCTTTTTGTTCACAGACTCACCACTTGTTATTGTATACATGCACAGAATTGTATTGTATTGAATTATTGAATTATTGTATTGAATTTTTGAATTATTGAATTATTGTATACATGCCAGGCTCTTTTCCGTGGTGCCCAGTGACAGGACAAGAGGTAACAGGCACAACCTTGAGTATACGAAGTTCCACATAAACATGAGGAGGAACTTCTTTACTTTGAGGGTGGCAGAGCACTGGAACAGGCTGCCCAGAGAGGTGGTGGGGTCTCCGTCTCTGGAGACATTCAAAACCCAGCTGGACACGTTCCTGTGCAACCTGCTCTAAGGTGACCCTGCTTTGGCAGGGGGGTTGGAGTAGATGATCTCCAGAGGCCCCTTCCAACCCTATGATTCTGTGATTCTGTGAGAAGGAAAGGGCATCAAGTAGGTTACACATAGTGAAATTGCTTTATAAACTCAACCTCATATGATGTCAAACCTATGTCTTTTCTGGCATATGCCTTTTTACAAGCACTTCTCTGTCTATATGAATAAATAATTAAGGATTTGTGAAAGCAGTGGGTCCTTATTACAGCACTTCTTACTTCTCTGTTACAGGAATGACCTGCCAAGCTCGAAGTTCATACATTACGAGTGAGATCCTGTGGGGTTACCGTTTCACCCCTGTCCTCACTCTGGAGGATGGATTTTATGAAGTTGACTACAACAGTTTTCATGAAACATATGAGACCAACACACCAGTTTACAGTGCCAAAGAGCTGGCAGAGATGGCCAGCCGAGCAGAACTGCCCCTGACGTGGTCTGTTTCCAGCAAGCTGGACCAGCATGCTGAGCTGGAAACTGAAGAGGAAGAAAAGAATCAAGACGACCAAAATGAAAGAAATGGTGATGTGGCCAACTTGGAGAATGAGTCCAAAGTGTAGAACCACCGGCGGCATAAGAGCCACACCACCTCCTTTATCTTCTCCCTCTTTGCTCCCCTTTTCTTTCTCCAACACGCCTTTTTTTTTTTTTTTTTCCTTCCTTGTTATTCTTAATTCCTGGAAAATAAGTACTTAAGATGCGAAATAGCTACCTGCCCAACTTAAACTCAAGAGATTCACAGACTAAGCAAAGGGGTGGGTTAAAGCTGCAATACCCATTATCATTGGTGGAATCTCGATCCCCACCCTGGTAACGACTGCTGGCTTCCTCGGCACCTCTCAGAGTTCAGACCTCCAGGTCACAAAAACAACAGAAAAAAACAAAAGTAATGGGAATATATACACGGGATTTAAAAGGAAAGTCTAATTAACACTCATCAAAGAAATGGGCCTTGACTCTAGTTTTTATGTATTTCAGGACAGTCTCACAAACTGGGTGACAAGCGTCTATGAAATGGGCCTTGCAGCTTTAAGAGGAAGGTGAGCAGAGGGATCTGCAATCCAACACGATACTGTACATATGCCTTATGTAATTACTTTCTCTTTACATTTAGTAATAAACACCGCATGTACAAAAGTACTGTAGTAAAGAACTTCTAAATAATGTACATAGATGTGTAATTAATGTAGGTTTAGAAACAGAGTTCTAGAAATATTGGGATGCAAAAACTAACTACCCATTGAGTAGGAATTTCTCTTCAAATATTTGGAGTGTAATATTGATTATTTTTTTCCCCCTGTATCTATGGCTCTTCTAGTGCATGACATTTTCTTCAGTGTACCAGACTGGCAGCTATTTAGAGTACCTCACTGTTTGCCAAACAGATTGTTTCGCTGACTCTAAAAAGCCATAAGTCTGGGAGAGGGCAGGGTAGAGAAATTGTTAACATAATTACTGATATACTGTGAAAATGTTTACAAATAGGGCAAACCCTGGTTATTTTCTTGGCAGTTCGACCTAAAATTTAGGCTGTGGAAAACTCACAGCAAACCAGAATTTCCTGTATACTCTTAATATAGCGAGCATGTTTCATGTGGAGGTATTATCCTTTATGTGCAATACCTAGGGAAACTTCTCCCTTCTCCCCACCCAAACCACGGGATTTCAGCGGAGTAGTTTGCTACACAAACAGCACAAGCCATTGAAAACCGAACGTTGCACCTTAGCGAGTAGATTTTAGCTATACTCAGCTGGCAAAGAAACAGCTGAATTTCATCTGAAGCCGTAATCAATGAAATCCACTTGTTGACAGCACCGGTGCTTGGCCGGTCCGTCAGAGTCACGGGTGGTGCGACATCCCAGGGTTTCTCAGCTAAACACACGGTTCCTGCCACCCGTGCTCAGGAGAGCGGTTCCCTGACGACTTTGTTCACCTTAGGTTAGCTCCTCGGCTGTTGTAAATGCGTGTAAATCCTGTACATCCCGACTTGACAACTTTAAAATTAACGGGGCAGTGATAACTTGCATCGCTTACGCGGCAACGCTCAACGCGAGTAGGGCAGCTGATGAGCACGGTGCCAGTGTCACGGACACGCTCCCCACGGGGCTGCTCCTACGGTGCGGCATCGCCCAGTGCTAAGGACCACTCAAGTCAGGCCCAGCGTGCATAAAATACTACCTGTTGAAAAAAGCATTGCTTTCAGCGGGCTTTCACTCAGGCCCATCGAGAGCAGCATTTCTGTCAGCGAAGGAGAAGAAGCTGCAGCCTTAATTTTGTTTTCTTATACCTGCCTACTCCAGAAAGGAAGAATACACTGAAGAGAATCCGAAGCATTTTTGTACAGAATCATTTACATTAAAATAGAAGAGAAAAACAAAAATAAAATAAAATAACCTCAGGAGAAACTTAGTGGGCAGGTGGAAATTTTGCACTGTGATATAGCTTTTACATTAATTTCACACCGATTTTCGATTTTTTTGCTGAGACAACTGCCCCTTGCTAGTTTTCACAGCGTGTGGCTAATCGGCGGGGTTTCTGCAGGTCTTGTAGCTGTGCTCCGTCCCGAGATGGGCAGAGCAGGGTATTGGAAAGAGGTTTTTGTTTCAGCTCTGAACGTTTTCTGTAGAAGGCTTTCACAAAGCAGCATGATGTGAGGAACGGTGCAGAATATGGATTTTCGTTCCCTCCACCGGGGCTGGCTGATTCTGCCAACTCGGTGGCAAAGGTTACTTACGCTTAACTTTTGTGAAACAACACTCGTGTTCTGCTGCAGACCTTTCAAAGCTCGTTCTTCTGCCCCAGCATCCGCAGCTGCCGAGGGCTCCAGTTCACCCATCACAACCCACCCGTCAGGCTACCCATGGCGGGCACTGAGCGTTTTGAAGGAAGGGGGGCTCCCCAGCTCCGCTGGAAGACAGAAGCCTTAGAGCAGAGGAGCCGGGGGGAGCGCGGCACTGATAGCGACGAGCCGCCCGCCTGTGTCAGTCCTGGCAAAAGGTGCATGAGCTGAAAGCAAAGCATTCCTCTGAGGACAAACCTGCTTTTTGCTCTTGTAATTTACTGGGCCACCCTATTATTCATCGCTGCAGTTTAACAGAAGTTTGCATTAATTAGAACAGCAGCTCAGGGCCCTAATTCAACCTTTTTTGTGTCCTTCAGCACAAAAAAAAAATAGACTTTCTGCCACTGGGGCATGCGCATGTGTAAGCTATATTTTTGTGAATAGGGCACTTAAAGCTTAAGGTGTGTGTGTTCGTCTCTTTCTCTCTCTCTCCCCCCTTGTATTTTATTGTCTTTGGTATTAATGTAGTATGGACTGTAAAGTTTATGAAATCTCATTTTTGTAACATAAGCTTAAAAAAAAATAGAAGCCTCCAAAGCTTTCAACGGGGAAGCTTCACGTAAACTTTGTACTAGAATGTCCCTATCAAACACCTCTATTTTTCTACAATGATTGATTAAGCAGTTTAACAATGTATTTTGTGTCAATGATTTGAACTGAACTGGTAAAAAGACAATTAAGAATTGAATGCTGTTAATTAACAATGGATTTTCAAGCCGTATATATTGAGTGGTGTTTTTATTAACAGTGAATAACTTACCCTGGGAACTTCATCTCCTAATCAAAAACAATATACTATGAAATATCAGTGCCATATGGGAATATTTTTGGCAAATCACATTTAAGGAACATGAATAATGCAACATCCTAATATAATTGACTACATAATTAATCAAGACCCATCTCTATATACTTCACTAATACATTTTGATGTCTTTTTCTCAGAGTATCTTGTGATTTCCAGGAGCAAAAGAATTTGCAGAGGTAAATGTGAGCTCACGTTTATCTACTGCAGCTCTCAATTCCTTCTTCCAATGAACAGAAATGCCACAGACGTGCTTTGTACAGACTTCATGCATAGTGTTGCACAGTCCTCTCTGTCTCCTCTTCACATTTTTTTCTTTCCTTCTTTCTTTTTTTTTTTTGAATAACACACTCTTTCTCCCCCGTCCACCCAAGTTTCCAAACCAGATCTTTCAGGTCTTGATAATAGACACAGCCATACTGCTTTTAACAGAGCAACACAAATTTATACCGGGTGAGAATTTGACCTTCAGCAAATACTTGGAGCTCTGGCTTATTATTTAGCAGTAAATACCATCTTACCATCATTAAAACAAAATTCAGAAATTATTTCAAAACAGGCACCAAAAAAAAAAAAGCAAACATACTCTTAGCATTGTATAGCTGTTATGACCTAGATCTTTGCCCTACAAAACCGTAGCCATTGGTATTGATGTCAGCCATCCCAAGAAATTCAACTTCTACAACCAAAGTTGAAAGTCTGCTTCTACGAAGGGCCTTGCTGCAAGCGTGCGGGTACCTGTGGCGTATGCAGAGAGGATTGCCCAGCCCTGAGGCAGAGCTCTGCGCACCCTTTGCAAGGTGGAGGAAGGAGGTGGCCACCCAGAGGAGGGTCCCCAGCAGGCAGCTGCTCAGACAGGTGGGACAAGGTGCTGGCAAACACAAGAGGAAAACACTTGATGGGTGGTTTGAAGTTAACTTCAAGACAGGCTCTGGATTTAACCCTGGTGCAGGGAGGTGCCCAGATCAGGGGTTGCCCATGATCCTCTGCAGGAGTTAAAGAGGCAACTCAGGCCTTTCAGAAGCAGGGAAGAAACCCCTCTTCTCTTTTCAAGCACAGGGCAGAAGTTCCCAATTTCCTCAGCTGCACAGTATTCGGCTACGTAGAAGAGGGAAGACCTGGATTCAATGTTCTCTTCAGCCCGGGAGGTTCAAAGCCACATCCCACTTCTCCCAAGAAACTAACCCTGCCATAACAACAAAGGCAGAGCCCCAGCCCCTAGGCCAAGGGCTGACTGTCTCTTAAATTCTCCCACTAGCCCAAAGAAACTTTAAATCCTTATGTTTTTAATGGAAGAATGGAAAATTCCTCATTCCCTGGGTCCATAACAGCCTCCATCCCATCAATCAGGGTGCTCCCTGGCTAAATGGCAGACCTCAGGCTGGGGAAGGCACGGTGCTCAGGTTTCTCACCTCCTGAGCCAGCTGCTGTCTGCAGAGGTGCAGCACCACGGCCTTTGCCTACATTTCTGAATGCAACCATCTACCACACCTCCTAGGAGGGCAAATCCCACAAGGCCTGGGTTTAATGTGCTCTGAACACCCTCCACCAGACCAGCCTCGCCAGGAGGCGGAGGGAAGCCAAGGTGTTTTATATCACTCCAGCTTTGCTGTCAGATGGGTACAGCACGAGAGGATGCACAATGTTATGCCCAGAAACCCTGGCTGGCAGGAGGAAAGGGTATCTGGGACTCCTGTCTTTTGCAGATTAGAATTTAAGCAAGTGGTGAATTTATACCACTTCCTCCAGTTGTTTGATGTGGATGTGAATTAGAGGCTCAATGCTGAAAACGTAATTTGTCTATGTGGCAACTTGAGGAGTCAGGCACCTCAGGTAGGATGTTTCTTAGCAGCTACCACCAGAGCTTCTGACTGAAATGTAAACTTCTTACTATTATGGTAATCTCTGTCTGTCAAAATATCTTTCTTTTCAGAATATCAGCTTCCTTAACAGCCATATCACCTCATTCAGCCTTTTTAGGCTATAAATCAAACGTAATAACAAAAACAAAAGTTGGCTTCTCTTCCACTCTTGTTCCTTCAGCTCATAAACATGTTGTTTGGAAACACACATTGGGAAAGCAGGCATAAATTTAGGCTTGGCACTGTAAATAATTATTAAACACAAGACCTGAAAGCTGCACTTTATTATTCATATTAAATGATGCTCTTCTATGCTTCCTGAGTGAATTTTAAACTTCTAGGATTTGGCTTTTGGAGGGAAAGGCTGGTGTTAGACATTCCAGGGCACACTTAATTTTGTGCATTTAGTTCAAGTTTACTTCTAGCAATTTCCACTTTTTCAGATCCCCTAGATTTCCAGAAATTATAATCATTTAGTGGCAACTTCAGTGTAACAATGTATCTATTTTACCACTTGCCATTCTCCCGTTTATTGTCTGTATGCTGACGCTCTAATACAGTTTCACACAGGTAGCACACAGACATCGTATCCAAAGATAGTGTTCTAGAGAGACCCGGATATCTTGCTATTTCACCTCAAGTGTGAAATCTCTTTTCTATTCTAAGCAAATTCACAAGTCCCCACAGGACTGGGGAGAGCCCTCCCCACTTTTTTTCTTTTTTTTTTTTTAAGTCAAAGATGGCAGCTCCAAACTCGTAGTTGCAGCTCATGGGCAGTCCTCTGGAAGCTGTGGGCACAATCCTGCCACCAGCTTGCTTTGAAGTTTGTATCAGCCACTCTTCCAAGGCATAGAGCTGTTTTCCCTCAAATGATTATGGGCAGTCATTTGCATTTACTTTTCTGGAAGGCTTAAACTGGAAGAACTGGTGGAGAACTGTTACCCCACCACACTTTCCTCCACATGATTTTCACAGCCTGTTGGACTGGAGTCCTCTAGACTTTTTCCAGCTGAGAAAAGGAGGGTGCCTGGCACACAAGCACAAATCCTCACAGCCACCCTCCCCGTCCTCTTCCCCAGGAAGGAGGACCCAAATTCCTCACCCAAATATCCATATTAAAGTATGTGTGATGTGGTGCTTGAGATGACACCGTTCTAGTTCCGATAGGATGGCAATGCAATGCGCAGTGTTTGATCCACCTCACGTGCACAGCACGCCATACGCAGCCTTCTGCTGAGCTGAGGAAATGGAGCTGGAGCATGGCAGTGCTAACAGAGCGCTTTAAACACCTAAGAAATCTTCCCAAGAATGTAAATCTAACCAAATTAAGCTCAAAGTGAAAAGGACCTTTTCTAAAAAAAGATTATGGTATCTTAATGAGAAATGTCTAATCTGAAAATATCAGTAAGATTGCAGATGGAGAACCCAAATTGTTACACTTTGAAGTCATTTATAATGAATCTTAGTCAGATGGTGATAGAACTTATTTCCTTTTCATGGCAACATTTTTGGTTTAGATGGATGGGATGCTAAAGCCAACTTCCTAAACCTCTGCTTGTGATTTTCAGAAGTGCTGAACGTTTACCAGCTCTTACCAAGATCAGTAGGAATTAGGAGGCATTTCTGTGAAGGGAGACCATATGCTCAGATGATGATGTAAGAAACTGGTGCTGCCTTTTGCTCCTGCTTTTAGGCTCCCTAGGAGATGATGGAGTCAGGAGAGGTCTCCACCTGACTGAAATGCCGTCTGCATCAAATACATGCCAAAGTCTAAAGAACCCACACATGTTGCAGTAGGTGGTAGGCACACATTTTTAAGCACCCTAGGGATCACTAAAGGCACTGCCAAATGTGCTAAAGACGCTACCAAGAGTTAAGAGTGACTTGACTCTCTTAAAGGCTTGTGGTGGGTTGACCCTGGCTGTACACCAGATGCCCACCAAAGCCACTCTATCACCTCCCTTCTCAGCTGGACAGTGGGAGATAAAATATAATGGAAGGCTCGTTGGTCAAGATAAGGACAGGGAGAGATCACTCACCAATTACCGTCATGGGCAAAACAGACTTGACTTGGGGAAAATTAGGTTAATTTATTACCAATCCAATCAGAATAGGGTAATGAGAAATAAAGCCCAAATCTTAAAACACCTTCCCCCTACCCCTCCCTTCTTCCTGGGCTCAACCTCACTCCCAGGTTCTCTACCTCCTCCCTCCAAGTGGCACAGGGGGATGAGGAATGGAGGTTGCGGTCAGTTCATCACATGTTGTGTCTGCCGTTCTTTCCTCCTCATAGGGAGGACTCTTCACACTCTTCCCCTGCTCCAGCATGAGGTGCCTCCCATGGGATACAGTTCTCCACGAACTTCTCCAGTGCGAGTCCTTCCACAGGGTGTAGTCCTTCAGGAACAGACTGCTCCAGCGTCACTGCCATGCGGTGTCACAAGTCCTGCCAGAAGACTTCTCCAGCATGGGCTCTCCACGAGGTAACAGCCTCCTTTGGCATCCACCTGCTCCAGTGTGGGGTCCTCCATGGGCTGCAGGTGGATATCTACTCCACAGTTAAATGTCATGGGCTGCAGGGGGACAGCCTGCCTCACCATGGTCTTCATCACAAGCTGCAGCGGAATTTCTGCTCCAGTGCCTGGAACACCTCGTCCTCCTTCTTCACTGACCTTGGTGTCTGCAGAGTTGTTGCTCTCACATATTCTCACTCCTCTCTTCTGGCTGCTGCCACTCAGGGTGATTTTTTTTTTCCTTCTTAAATATGTTATGACAGAGGCACTACCACAGTCGCTGATGGGCTCGGCCTTGGCCAGTGGTGGGTCCATCTTGGAGCCAGCTGGCATTGGCTCTATCAGACATAGGGGAAGCTTCTAGCAGCTTCTCACAGAAGCCACCTCTGTAGCACCTCCTGCTACCACAACCTTGCCACGCAAACCTGATACAAGGCATTTTATTGAAATTGGGTTAAGGCACAGCAGTGGGGCAAGAAGAGGAAGCTGCACAGCTTGCACTTGTCCTATAGCTTCTGTAGGAAAGAATGGAAGCCATCACTTAGCAGACAAACCAGCAATCCTCACTTCTAATAAGCTCAATACTTAAAACACAGGAAAACAAGATAACGCTTTCTAATCAAAAAGGTAAAATGGTTCAGAGCAAATACAAAAGATCCCTGGAAGTGGAAAGGAAGCAATATAAACAAGTGCAAAGTCTACAGATGAAACCCAATAAAAGTCTTGACCAAAGGGCAGGGCCACTAGAATCAAGAGTTCAAAGCTAAGCAATGCTGCTGGCCATTTTTTAATTTTTCTACACAAGTATCATTTCTTTGACATGGAAAAAATTACTATTAATAAATATAGGAAAGCATGAGCAAAACTATTGCTTAAAAAAGTTGGCTAGCTAGCCAAATCATCAAAATGAAATCTGTATAAGAAGAAGAGACAAAGGAGAGAATTCATCACTTAAAACCCATTCAGCAATACTTTCCCCCTATGAAATACATTAAAGTAATACCAACAAGAGACAGCATTGTTTCAAACTTACTGAATTCAAAAGAAAGAAGGAAACTGTTCAATGCACAAAGAAAATTTGTGCCTTTTCAAGACCCCATCTTTAGGGGTTTTTGCCACCATCTGCATGACAGGGAAGGAACTAGCTGTATGCTAGTTAGTACCTATAGTACCGATGGTAGAAAAGCTTTTATCCCTCGAGAGGCACAAATTCAAAATTAATGTGAAGAAAAATCGCAGCAAGATCACCTAACATGATAACTAATACAAATAAAAGGAGTTAAGCTTCTACTTAGCCTTATTTCCCAGAGAAGAAACAACAGAACAGAAAAAGAAAACTACATAGAAATTTTTCTGAAAAATGGTAGAGAAAAATGTGGCTTCATTTCATAAATTTAAATAATTTCCTTTTTCTTTTTTAATGACAGTGTTTGTTCTCTATTTGTGTCATCACTCTGACTGATTTGCTAAAAATTTGCACGGCCATAAAAATGTGACCTTTCAAAAGTAATTCTAGTTTTGTAAAGACATAATTCATTTTGGGTCTTTAATTATTGAGTAATCTGTGGATTGGTACTGATAATTAGAACAAAATCAATATAGTGAACTGCTTCAGAGAAAAAATTTTCAGAGGAAAAAACACATCACTTCACAAATCAGAAGGGAATATCCCATTCACAGTTTTTTCTCCTCACATTTCCAAAATGAAGTAATGAAGCATTTTGAGACTAGAACAAAATGTTTTGTTCAGCTGGAGACTTTCTTGAAATAGGTTGAAAAATTCATTATTGCTCATCTTTGCAGATAATGAACAAATTCACACCATCAAATTAATGTCAGTTTACCTACTGTAAAAATGAATAGGTATTAATATTTTTTTTAATCAAATGCCCTGCAGAAGACATACAGTAGTGAAGAAATCTGTAGTAGTGAAGCTCACCCTTACAGTACGAACCAGTCATTGACGTGACTCTGATTACAGCTAAAATTAAACTACTCCCAATATGACATCCTGTACATTTTCACAAAAATGGACTTGTAAAGGGTTTGGACCAAAATGTCAAGGACCCACCTGGGATTTAGGAAGTGTAGGCTCAACTTCCTGCTGTAACTGACTCAGACAGAAATTTTGAATCTTAGTTCACCTTAAATGCGGAGTTGCAGAAGCTCAAGACAGATTTCCTTCCTTCCCTGGCAGTTTGCACCCATCAGGTCACAAATTATCAGTCAATCTGTTGCAATCTCTGAAGAGCTATCCAGATTAAAAATAATAATAATAATAATAATTGGGGTTAAGTTGAAAAATTCTGAGCAGATTTACCGTAAAATTCACAGGGAGATTCACAGGACTTTCTTTAATCACTGGTTGAAACTGGAGCTCTGCCTCTAAAGGCTGAAAGGCAATACTCTATCCTGGTCTACCTGGAATGAGCGGATAGCTGTCTAAGAAATGAATGATTAAAAAATCATCATAGCTGACAGCTTGTGAGCTGAGGGAGAAAAGGGAAGGGTTACCGAGCACAGGGATGGAAATGCCGGCATGTTCCAGCAACGACCCTGCCAAGTCACATCTGAAACACCAAGGAAGCACCAACTACTTTTTTCTGCATTGCGGCAGTCCTGCAATTGAAAAATGCCATTGTGGGACAAAAAAGGCCAAAATAAAAGTAAAAAAAGGAGTTTAAAAAAAAAATCAGAGGGAGGGAACAAAAGGGAAAAAAAGGGGGAAAAGGAGGGGAAAAGAGGGGAAAAAGAGGGCTTGCTCCCACTTCTCCAAATGATGCGCTGAGTATCTCACTGACTTGTATACTTTAGGGTTTGTTGGGTGGGTGTGTGTGTGTGTGTGTGTGTGTTTGGTTTTGTTTGAGTTTTTTTTATCACCTCAGCCTAATAACTGTGTTCTTGATGTTGCTCTTGATAAACACCCTGAGAAGCCCGCTTTTCCTAAGGAACAAGCCCCTGTTTGATGGTGAATGATGTGACTTTAGAGTGCCTTCAGCAATAATAAATTAAAACTTACTATCAAGGTTTTTTCTTCACAATTCAGGTTACTAGCAGCAAATAATTGACGCTTTTCTTGGAATCCCTGGGTAGAGCCCTCAAAATCAGGAACATTTTCCTCTCGGCGTGCTGGCCCTTCAGTAATCTGCGCAGCAGGCAGCCAGCTGGTAACAAGTCCTTGACGAGTCCTTCCTCTTCATGTTTTCCATGTGGTACAGAATGAACCTCACCTGGGTACAGAAAGGAGAAAGGCTAACATTTGCAAAATTATGTGCCCAAAAGTCTTCATGGTATGGATCAACAATGTCCACTTGACACACAAAACCACCTAAAAATCACTTTTCTGTTGTTTAGTATGGTCATTTTACAAAAATTAACAAAGAAAAATAATTTTTATTATCAAAATTTTCAGTAATTTAAGTGCTAATTGAACTACCAAATGACAGCATTTTAAAGGTTTGCAACAGTATTTTAAAGTCTCCTGTAAGTAACATTGCATTTTAATATCACCAATGGCTAGAGTCAGAGCCTGAAAGGCAATTACTATCATCTTTTCTTCCATTTAATCCAGAAAATGGACGAACAGAAATTAAAGCAACCATTTTAGATAAACATGAATAAAGATTTTGACTTTGGTTTAGAAACCACTTTATTCATAGTCACAGATTCCAAATTTTTCAAAGCCTGAAATCTGCTATATCATTCCCAGTAAAGAAATAATAATGTAATCAACACTTCAGTTTTATGGTGTTGATGGAAATTTTATTCAGTTAAAAGTGAAACCTTTCCCACACCTCTCAATTTTGAGACATGTTTGTAAGCTTTAGAAGCTTTTTACTGCTAAGCAAAACATGCAGAAACAGACCTTTTTTCTAAACCGCTTCAAGGCACAGTCCCCTTTCTTTTTACTTGAATATCAAATACATTTTGTCTGTGTTTCTGCATAAATTTCAGAAGTTGAATGTTAACACAATTAGGTTATCAAATTAGAAAGCTGTACGTATTCTAAAATACTTACATAGAGGTTTATGAATAAATTAGTAAAACTGCATATGCACAAGTCATCCAAGTCAGTAAATAGGGAGGAATCAGAAAAAATCTGCAGAAGGTGCAGTTACCTACTTGCTGTCACAGAAGTGTCTATGTTGTTGCTGTGTCAGATAAGAGAAGATATGAGATAGGCGTGCAAAAGCAATCGCGTGGCTCTTACTGGCTACTTTCACATGCTTTTGTTTTTCCCTAGGAACAATTTCAGTAACCTGTGAATGGGTAATGATGAAAGCATATCTATTAAGAAAGCACAAGAAAATTCGACAATTAGTTATATTTTAAATAAAATATATATGAAACTACTGCTCTGGGAAAATTAATTAAAAAACAAAAGGGATACAAATAAATAAATTCTTTCCTCTGGAACGATAAACAGCTTTTGACATCGTCTTGATATAATTTCCCTGTGTTTAGTCCACTGAAATACCACTGTGTTATTAGCTGAAAGGACAGCTACGGGTCAGAGCTCAGAATGAAGATCTGCTTTCCTTAGTTCATAGCCTAGAGTTCAGGCTTCCTTTTTTGCATCTTTAGTTTTCCAGAGTATTTCTTACAGAATTCCAGGACCCAGGGCAAAAATTCATGCACCTATTTTTGAGTACAATTTTTCACTGATTAATTGCAATATTAATTAAAGTTGGCATGAGTATGACTGGAGCTGGGTTTTCTTCCCATCCCTATCACAGACAAACCAGTGGTTTTTCGAGCCTGTGTTCACCTGCAGGTAGTGTACATCCGAGGCTCCACATTTTGAGAAATGATGGATGTCCCAGCAGGTGTGGGTGAACAAGGACCTCGCTGCAGCCTCGGGTCTGGAGGTGGGCCACAGCCAGACGCTTTCATTGACCCGTGTTCTACCCACCTCAGCCAAAGGCAAGCCACGTTCCTCGTCAGTACGTCACGTTTTACTCCTGATTGATTCGGCAATCATTTTATTGGGAAACTGGCAAAATGTCATCTGAGTAAACGTGTCCAGTTTGCCTGCAAAATCACTTTCATCTGACCTGCAAAAGCTAGCGGCGCACATGGCTTAAACACAGACTACACCGCTCCAGAGGTCTCCAAGGGTCCATTCCTGTGGTTGCCTTGCTGGGAGCTGAACTAGCCAGTTCAAAGCTGGTGCAACACACGTAGGCATACATCAGTCACTGCCTTTATGGCACTACAGGATTATGCACCAACATTAGCCTGAAAACAGAGGATACTCAGTCACAGAAATTGTTTGTCAGGAATCTACGTGTGGTCAAAACTGATGAGGTTTGTGTGTTGTGCTTCCAGGTCACCTCTCTCCTATGAACAGAGCTCTTCATCATTAGCCACTGGGGGATTGTACCATTTCACACAAACATTGATAATTTGCTGAAAAAAAAGAAGCAAGGTAGAGAAAAGTGTCACACTCTCTCTAACACTTCTAGTAGTTGAAATACAACCTCTTTTGGTTTGTGATTTTTCCATTATCCAGCATTACAAACTCCAGTGTTTAAAAAGGTAAAAAATTACAAGATTATCTTAAGAAGCATAATATTTAAAATGGTAAGATGCTTTTCAATAGGTCTTGTGCTCCTAAATTGGTAAGATGGTTATGAAAGACCAGCCTCCAAGCATTGTCCTAGTAAGAGCTTCATTATTGCTACCAGGATACGTGAAATTTAATAATGCTGCATTAAGTTATAGGACAAAAGGATGAAGATGTTTTCTACAGACCCTATGTCTGTGGAGTTTACTTTGATTTATATTGGAAAAACAGCTAATAAACTGTAAATACAAAATTTTAAATAATGAGTTTTGCTGGGTAACAATCGGGGTCTCTGAGACATTTTGAAACTGCTTTTCAACAGTTTCATGTGGCACTTTCTCACATTATATCAAAGTATATTTTCTTTTATGCTTTCTCTACATGTTACAGCACTAGATTATCATGTAACATACTATAATCAGATTTCAAATGAACAGAGATTTCTTTAAATGTGCTTTATATTTAAGCAAATTTTCATTTACCAGAACTTAGTTTTTTCAGAGAACTCAGCTTTTCATTCCATACCCTGTCCCTTGCTTCATCAGTCATTTTGCTATACTAAATCCTGACCACCCACTGTGCCACATCCCAAGGCAAATCCCTGCTTCTCATTGCTCAAGTTCTTTAGAATTTGCTTCTTCTGAAAAGTCCATAAGAATTAATTCTAACCGAACCTTTTTTGATCATCGTTTGGAGAATGGAATAAACTGAATCAAATTAAAGCCATTTAAATTTTGAGTAAAAGTGCCATAAACCGATTCAGTGCAATCAAACTAATCCACTTCAGATTATACCGTTAGCTAATTTAGATTAATTTCCTAAATAGACAAGTCTCAGCTATAAAGCTAGAGACAACAGATAAACGTGAAGAGAAAAGGAAACGATGCAGTATTATTGTTAAATTGGGTGAGGGTTCAATATCAGTGAACGTGTGGACTAACCAGTGTTAAGGTTTCTGTAAATGTCACCAAAAAAACAGAAGCTACAAGGAGGAAAATTAAAGCTATGCATAAAACTATTGTGTTACTATATATGGAGAGTTATTCTCAAATGCAAATGGGGAACACAAGAAGATGAGAAGGCTTCTAATAATTTACCGTTAAATTTATAATACAGAATTTGCATTTAAATATAAATTTAATTTAAATTTTTGGGCCATATATCTGAGTTTTAGTGAAGTTGATCCAAGGGACAGACAGAGCAAGACTGGAGCAGAGAGATAGGTTACAGAGTCTTCCACACAGATGGCTGCTGATTTTTTATCCAAGGATGGAATGGGAGAGATATGGGGGCAGATAGGGAGAAGAGAAGGGGTCCAAGGACAGAGGCCCAGTAATCTCTTACGGAAAGTCCTGGAGGGATTGAGATATACCTCGGTAGAAATGCTGAAGAAGCAACTCTAGAGGTAGCAGGAGACACTCCGGAAGAAAGCCAGCAGGAGGGATAATTCAAGGCAATGGTGGTTTGGTGTTTCAAAGGCCACAGCGTGCCTCCAATGTGAAGGCTGGAGGCAGATGGACCACCCTTCCAAGAATTGCGTGCAGAGCAACCTCCCCGCATCCCAGCAAGGGTGCTTCTGCCCGAGGGCGAGAGTGGGACGTGGGACAGCACAGAAAGAGAAAGATGCCAATGGATACAAGCAGCACACTCAGCGAGTCTGGAGATGAACGGAAGGAGGAAGATGGGTGAGAGCAGTCATGCTGTGATAAAATGTTAAAAAAAAAAAAAACCCCACGGTGAGGAAGAAAAAGGGGAAGACGGTATAAACGTGTCTAAGAGATCAGAGGCAGGAGCCCTTTCAGGGACAAGGGAAGGAAGAGAACAAAAGCAAAGATCCTTTTGCCTTTCCATAAGCTGTTTCTTTTATTCCCCAAAGTTCTAGCTGTGTTGCACCTTTTTGCAAATATTTGTTTCAAGTTTGCTTTACATATGACAGGGGAGCAGACTTCAAACCGCTTGATAGCATAATATCCCCTCTAAACTGGATATTCAAATTGAATGATTTGATTCAAACTATTTTTTTATAAAAATCATGAAAAGTAGATATGAATTTAAGCAAATTCAATGTACCAAAATGAATGGAGATGCAAAAAAGCCTGGGAATATGAATCATTAAAATACATACCAACTCCCACATCTGACTTCTAATACACATTTTTTTCTTAAGCTGGTAAATAACTGAAAATCAATTTCTATTATTTTATTTTGTTACGGAAAGAAAGAAAAGGAGAAAGAGCATTATCCATGATTCAGTCCCCTACTGGTATAAAAGAACTGAGTGTACTCATATATAATTTTATATTATGTTAATGGGTTATTACTTCCTTCATGCCAAATTTTACATCACGTAAGATAACTTCTGTAAAAGGACCAAGGATAGCAAATAAATTATCCAACTCTTCAGAGGGAATTATGTTGCACAAACCCAGGAAAACGGCTGCTGCTATACAAACTAACCACAGGCCTACACCCTCCAAACAACATGCATGTTTTGTTAGCATAACATGCAGCAGTAACGCTGTTTGTGTTTTGCTAAAGTGTGCTGGAAGAAGAGCAAGATGATCACATTTTCATCAACATTTTCATTTTAATTCTGTGATTTTTTCAATAAGAATCGAAGGTACTGCGGCACCAATTTAGGAAATTTTGTCTTTAAGCACAGGAGTGGAGCTGCGCGCTTAAGGTCACGGGTGTGCACAAATACCTTTCCCAAATTAGCGTCTATGAACATTATAAGAGCTACGCAGCACATAGCAGGATCATCTTAAAACCATGTGCTTTTGTAATTGACGCATCATTGAATTCTATTTAATACGGTGGGCTGTAAAGCCGTTACATTTTCTCCTCGCTAAACAATAATAACCAAGGCATGCAAGTTACCGGTCTAATTCCAGAGACGCACTCAACCTGCTGCTTACGTGTAGGTGTTTGCTGCCCAAGAGATCAGAGAGGGAAGCCACATCTCCCTCCAAGGGAGCGACGCTCTTATGCAATTACCAGTAGCCATTGGCAGAGCTGGCTGAAGTTTTTCTAGGCAAACCTGTTTCTTTTGGAACTGAAGAAAAAAAATAAAATTTTTCTGGTTTGGTAAGGCTTGCCTGGTTCTCAAGGAGCAGAAGAAAATACAATGAGTATTCATGTCAAATAATCCATTTCATAGGGGTTTTTTTTAATTTTACCTTGGTCTTGTTGTGACCCGTGAAAATTGATGGTTTCCTTTAAATTTCTTAAGACTAAGGTTGCTTGGAAGCTGAAGGTCCAAGAGACATGCAGAAAGGCCTTTATGTCATTTGGTACTCTGTGCCAAATGTTCCTGCTGTTGATGGTTAACAATCTACCATAATGGCATCCTGTATTTTTATATTAATATTGAAATGGAGAGAATTTTTTTTTTTTTTTTTTTTTAATTTTTTTTTTTTTAAACTTCAAAGCAATAATCGCAATACTAAAAGAAACGGTGTCCTGNAGAATTTTTTTTTTTTTTTTTGTAAATGTTTCTTCTATAAACTGCAAATCAGGTCAAGGCTTCTCAAATGCATACAAACAGATTTCTTTAACTTTCACTGTGAAGAAAAGAGGGAGCTATCAGCCAGACAGCTCTTCCTTCAGTTGTACTTCATGGAAAAAAAACCTGTTATCACACAAGCCAGTCAGCATGATACCTTTTCCACTGAGCCTGCACTATTTTCACTACTTTTTTTCCCCTCCATATTCTTGTCCAGGCTCAATGACTGGAAAAAAATGGTTCCTGCCCATTGAAAATTATAATTGCATCAGAAGAGTAGATGGATTTCATAGGTTTTATTTCTTTCCTTTTT
>VYZM01015025.1:15568-50123 GCA_013398915.1 Dromas ardeola | reverse complement strand
AAAAAAAAAAAAAATCGAACAAACATTATTAAACTCTCTTTCCAACTCTCCACTGGACAATCTTTCTCCCCTCTCATCTCAAAAATGGTAGAAGTAGAATAATCACAATAAATACGTACCAGAGGTTTAAAAACAACTTCCAGAAACTTACTCATCCACCCATCCTTGAAGAGTCAGGAGTTAATTAGGTAAAAAAAACAAAAAAAAAACAAAAAAAAAAACAAAAACAACCAAAGAACCAAACAACCCCCAACCCCACAAAAACATACCTCCTGATCCTGTAATTTATGGGTGTACAATATATTTAGAGAAAGAATTATTATATCTACAATTACTTCTTTGTTATCACTTACCTGGTTTGTTAATAATGGAGGTTGCTCAAGCTGTTCAGCATATAAGGCAGAAGAAACCTGTTGGTCATTTATGTTCTGCTGCCGACGATCACTGTACTGCTGATGCGAATGGGACATCTGTCCAGCCATCTGAAGGCCAGTAGCATGGAATGAAAACGATGGTGCAAGCCGAACAGATGAAGGTTTGCATGCTGAAGTCTCTCCTCCTGCAAAGACAATGTCAGTTTTTAATGTAGTTAATGGCTTTAAAATATTTACCTTAGTTAGCCTCCATCTCCTAGTTTACAGAGCTTATAAACGCACAAGAGTTTTTGTACACAATGAACACAGAAATCATTCTCATGTAAAGATTATCTAGCTGAAGTGCTTCCTCTAGCTGGAACTACGTGGGTCCTTTCCAACTCTAACCATTCTATGATTCCCATTTCACTGCGACAACTTATTCATTAATCATTTATTCCTATTTATCCTTAATATCGCTTTTCTAACATCTTCACCTACGTGTCAATCGAAATTTGACAGGGTTTATTTTCAAACATAAGAATTTTGTGTATGGATTTCATGAAAGCCAGAAAAAACCATCCAAGTTCTGCTTTTCAAGGTTGCTCACAGCAACTTTCTGTACCAAAAGAAAAGCAGAGCTAGTGCCCAGTCTCAGCACCTCATCTTCCCTGGCCTTAATGTTTATGCCTTCCTACAAACTGCTTAGCTCATTAGACTAACATTTTTAAATTCCACCCTTTTTCTAATGCATACTGTACTTCAACTCAGCTTCCTGACTCCTACTGCTGAGTTTCATTAAGTTATAGGTAGCAAGCACTGTAATTTGAATTAATTCCTTTTTGGGAAGGTGAAATCAGAGTGCAAGAAGCAACTGCAACACAACTGCAAAGCAAGAGACAAACAAAATACTTGGGTGTCAAGTTGCAGGAGAATGGCAAACTGTATGGCCAACATACTAGATTCCATAACATCCTGAAAAATGCCAAATTCCACAGGCACAGAATCTGCCTCTAACCGGGACAGATCCCGCACCTCTCAACTCTTGTTTCAGACATCTGTCAGATAGCATTGAATTGGTTCGTAGTCTACACGTATCTTCACTGTCCTCTAACAGTGGAGGACAGATTAAAGTACAATTTGGTTTTCTTTGTTTTCTAATGAAAGTTTAGCATGTTCCACATTTAACATCCATCCTTTTGCTTTTTGCTGACTATGCCGGAGGGGTGAAATTCTCTAAATGGATGCCATGTTGGCACAACATAAAAGACAGAGCAGGATGGGACAAGTAGCCGGGCACACTGAAGCCAACACTGCCACTGATGGAATACATGTGGAATCAGAAGCTGAAATCTGGAAGCACAATTATCTGTAAAGATTAAATTTAGAAGCAAGATGTGAAATAATCAAGCACCTTAACCAGCAAGGGAAATCCCCATTTCCTTTACAATCGAAACCTTGCAAGAAAATACCATCAGTAGAAAACAGTAGATGAACACCGCCCATCAATTTGACTTTCTTAAAAATAACTGACTGCTCACTTTGCCACCTATTCTAAGTTAAGAAAAAATAAAATATTGAGAATGACACTGCATCATTGACTCAGCACCTATCAGGGCAGCAGAAGAACCACATGGGATGAAATCAAACACCATTTTACATTAAGATAATTTTAGAAAAATATATTCAATAAAAAAAGTCAAGATAATATTCAAACAGCTCTAAATAAGAAAGCCTATATACAGTATAATCAGTATTACTTTAAAAGGGGAGAAGTAAAATTCTACAGAGAAATACCTACTGACAGACAACTGGTATTTTTCTTCAGTGTTACAATTCAATACTACTAAAAGGCTAATAGAACAAACTGCTCCAGAAAATGAACTGGTTGCCACAAGCACCCACATATTTTCACAATGTTTCATTAAATCTTCCAACATTTTACTTAAAAAAAAAAAAAAAAAAAACCACAACATCAACAAAAAACGCACCCACAAACACCACCAAAAAACCACAACAAAAAAATCCAACAAAACCCCCCCCAAAACCGTCATGAAATAACTATGATATATGAAAACTCCTTTTTTTTGTGTGCATTACAATGTCTCTGGTAACACGATAAAGTATCAAGATGACCTTACAAATGGAAATAAAATAAAGCAATTCCTGACCTAAAACCCATTATAAGCTAAGTCAACTTAACATTGCACAGAAAAGTATTTTAACTCTTCTGTAAAATGCCCATTAAAAACTGTTTTGTGATTTTAAAAGAAATACAGATCCTAGTAAACTCTGAAAGTGAAACTGTCCTCCAGAATTCAAACATAAAGTGAAAATATGAGTTAAATATCTCAGTATGAACTTTTTAAAATACTTGCATCTTTTTCTGTTTTCATTCCAAGTAACATCTTATGTTCACCTATGAACTGTGCAACAGATTGTCACCTTCTTTTTTTACTTTGAAATTATGTATCATGAATTTCACAAGTTCACATTTAAATACAGGGGGAAAATATGTGCAAAGATTCTAATGCAGAACCTGATCTCTCTCAAAGATATCATGGTTATTTTATATATTAATGCATCTGTCAGATCATGTAAAAACTGTATACCAATATTTTTTCTCACTACTCTATTTTCTTAGTATCTAACCTCCATTTTTACTAGAGAATCAGAGTTGATCTTCCATCTACACAACTTGGTAACTTTAGCGTACGTTTACTTTTCAAGATATATTGAACACTCTTGTAAGAGTGGGTGAACACAACGTGAGACATTATTTCGTGTATCTACTTTCTGCTCTTTTAATTTCTGCTGATTTTTTGCTTAACCTGAAAAAAATAAAATATTCTCACTTCGCAACATCATGGTCACTGAATTAAAAGACAAAACAATATTTAAATCAGATAGTAAAAAAAAAAATACCACCAATTCTAAATTGTAGAGCCAATTACTTTAAAAGGTTTAGTTCTTGTATTTTTTTTACCCGAGGCCACGGTTTCACAATAGCATACTAGACGTGCAGCAAATGAGATAACGTAATAAAAACAAATTTTATTTTAAAAAATTCTGCACTAGCACGTGTCCCTAAAAAAGCAGAAAGCTCGCATACATATACAAAATATCCCAGTAGCATGGAGTTCTCATTTACAATTTGACTTCATAGTATCTTCTGACACTCACTCAAAAGATCACAACAAATCTGAGGATGAACTGAATAATGCACTACACACACTTTTTTAAAAAATAAGAAAAAAAAGAAGGAAAGGTGGAAAGGATTAGAAATACAATTATCTCACAAAAGAACAGTCGTAATACTAATGTTTCACTTCAGCTTTAAACTTTGGACACTTGCACACCCTTTCTCTCCTGAGTCTACTAGGCAGGACAATAAGGCTGTAGCTTTCCTGGTCTTCCAAACTGATGACGGTCAACCGGACAACTCAGTCAATTCAACAGCAACGCCCCAGAAAAGAGCTTCATAATTTATAACAAAGTGCTCAGACTGCAGAATCACAAAGAAAGTTTCCCTAAGAACCACAGTTTAAAAAATAATTTATTTTACGCATTCAATTTAACTTTTTTTTTTAAGATTCTATGTTTGTGATTAACAGGCATCTACCTATTTGCTTGGAGGCAAGTCATACACAACCTATGATGTCAACATACATTCAACATACATGAATAAAAATTGTATCCAAGAAGAAACTTTTTAAAAGCCATTGTTCTTCGGTACAAATTTTCATCTTTACAATTTCTTACTGTCACTGAAACTGAGACACACAAGTTCACAGACTTCTCTTGCTGAAAGCAGTCTTAGCTATCAACAAAAACAGGTAATGTTCAACATATGGTCCCTGATGAAATACCTTCCCTTGCCACATTTCAGACTTTGTTCTACAATACCTGCAACCCTACCCCAGTACAACTAATCCCAAGAGAACACTCATAATTTCTATTATGAGCCAAGAAACACCTAATGACATGTTAGGAAGGAACGAAGGGAGAAAGAAGAATTGGTGAGAACAGCAATCTTGACCTTCTTTGGTTTTACGCTGAGGAGTCAGTCAGCTATAGAAATAGGAGCATCTGTGTAAATCAATTAATTGAGGTTCACAAAGCCCCTGGTGGCCAAAGCTTATTTGGAGAGCTCTAGACATTCAAAAAAGTAAGTGATCTACTGACCACCATGGGAGTACTAAAATCCACAGGAGCTTGTTACCACGCCACAGCCATAACTTCTACAGGATAGAAACACCTAAGGAACAAGGTCTAGTCAATCATCAATCTTCCTTTCTAACCACTGTAAGTTCAGATGACTGCATATTGTGATTACACCTTGGGAAGGAAACAAAGTGACAGAAAACAAAAAGTATGCCAAGATCTCTATGCATGAAGTACATTAAGGGAAAAGATTATCTTACCAAGGGACCTTATCTAATGTGTTAGTTCAGGGAATGGCATAAAAATATACAGGTTTTATGTATGTTTACAGTTTAAGTTTTTGTAGTTTACAACAAACCTATATTTGCCTGTGATGCGATTAAATCGGAACTTGTCATAAAGGTCCAGCTACAGAAGGCATCCCTTATTTCAGCCTTGCGAGCGTATGTCCCTTTCCTACAGTCATGAATGTAACAGCTCTTTTGAAATGGAGCTGTTCGGAATACTCTGTTTCATTAGTGACATTCCATACACCGTAACATAAGCAAAATATAAATGATAACAACAGTAACTTCTTGACTTTTGTAAACTTACTGTCTCTGGAAAGTAACAAGTGAGGAAGCAGTGAGCATTAATAAAATCCTACACTACTGTATGAGCAAACCGCTGTTAACTATAACCAGAAGAAAATCCTTAAAAGGGGACCAATAGCATAACTGTGATGATAGAGAAAACTTAAATTATAACCTCAAAAGAGGTTCATAACTCAGAACTATCTGAAAATACAGATACTACAAAAATTGATGGTTATATCATATGAAAGAAGGTAGGTTATATTTCTTTAAAGCATCACATTAACATGGTGGAAGAGCTTAAGCTCAAGAATGTATTTCTTTATTTGGTGAGGATTAAAAATACTTCTCTCATTCAAAGTAAGTTTGTTTTAAATTACTTTTCCAAGTATTAAAGAAATTAGTAACTCAAAGTAGAAAAATCACTTGAGATGGTAGTTACTGAACGGTATAGGAAAAATTTTGGTATAATTTTGCATCGATTTTTAAAAACTCAATGCAGTTTCAAAATTCAATTTCCTACTTCATCCATTTTAGATTCTGTTATTCCCGTTTTGACATCAGTCTACATAACTCATTAAAACATTACCTCCTCCCCAAAAAAGTATCATAAGGTAACCAAGTGGTGCAATGCATTGCTGGCCTTCTTTCAACACAAAGCAAGGCACAAATATTCACCAATGGACTGTAAAGAGTAGCAGGTGACAGAGTGCCACCTCAAGAGTGGATCACTGTTTCTGAAGAAAACTGTTCATTGTGGTCATTTAAATTTGGTACCTAAGAATATGAAAATTTCAACTGACGTTTTCCCTACAGCTGGGCCATTGTAAAGTCTTATTCTCTGGACAAGACTGAACTGATGTCTAGTAAAATTAGAAGCCTTGCTACAGCCTTCCCCACAGTCATTGACTGAGCACTGGCACAGCCTGCCCAGAGAAGCTGTGGATAACACATCCTGGGAAATACTTAAAACCCAACTGGGCACAGTCCTGGGCAACAGGCTCAAGGTGGCCCTGCTTGAGAAGGGCGAGGTTGGACCAGGTGACCTCCAGAGGTCCCTTCCAGCCTCAATGGTTCTGTGATTCTGTGCCACAAATGTCAGCACAAAGTAAATGACAGGATTGATTTCTTTGAATTAGGGAGTTGTTAGATCAGCCCCCCTCTGTCATGTGAGACCGCATTTGGAAATCCCCATAGCAATGAGATGGTTTCTCTGCATTTCTGTCACCCAAGTCATTAAATATATGCTCTGCTTCTCAAGGTATGTATGTGACCCTCTTGGTCCCTCTGTCACAGTTCTACTGAAGTATGCTATTTAAGTATACTCATATCGAGGGATAAAAAAAGGAGACAAACTCAGACACTAGAAGTGACATTTCCTTAATGTTTCTTCATACCTACTTACTTCACACTTAAAAATTAAACCCAAAAAAGGACCATTGTAACACTTCTGACGTCGTGAGTTATACAAGCTTGCCTTCAAGACAGACAAAAGCATCCTCCAGTGCAGCAGCTGATCTTGGTTTCATGACACCAAGAGACAGAGAGTTCTCTACTAGACAGCATAACCTTTGCAACAGCTTTAAAAATACTTCACTGTCTATTGACTGTTGTGCAAGATGAAGCAGATAAAAGCAGTGAAAGTCACATCAGTGTTCTATTTCATACTTCAAAAAGTTCAAATGCAGTCATTCCCCATGTTTGAGAACCTATCACTAACCTGCTATCTGCGTAACTGATTTCCTTAAAAATTATAACAACTTCATAGCCCCTTCTGCACCTAAGCCCTCTGCATCTGGCTTCCAGGCAGCGATAACTACTTCCGCAGAGCTCTTTGGCTGTTTCCTAATAATGTCACTGTCCCCATTTTCCCACTTCTTCACTCAACTCAGCTCAAAGAAGAGGCAGAATTTCTCATCGGATCCATAAATTAATGACCGGTAAAGTATGGCACAATAGCATTTAACTGGCAGAAATAATGCAGAACTAAACTGGAATCAGTGGCAATATTTCTTGGGGGTTTATCCTGGACTGTGGGGTCATCTCATTTTGAAGTATGAAACTTTCTCCTCTGCACAACTCATCCTCTTTCATTCTCTTTGCATTGCTAGCACTTTTCTTCCTGTTCTTCAACATTTTCCCTGTAAAGATCACTGCTTTGACCGTAAATAATTTTGAGTTTCCTTTAACCTCCTCTCCCTCCTGCCACATCCTCCCTTTCCTTATTCTATCTCTGCTATCCACTATTTGGGTCATTCAGCAATGTGCAGAGGTATTCCATCTCAGCGATATCTTTGCTGCTGAATGAGAACCTGCCAGAGAACATGACCAGAAATAAAAGTGTGAACTGTATCATTCACCACAACGGGTATTGTCATTTCCACACTCAAGAGTTCAGGAGCTTGTGGGCCTACACCACAGACCAAGTATGGTAGTTCTTAGTACTGCATATGACTGGTTCAGACTTTAAATCTTTTTATTTTCAGTCACTGCTATGCCACCGCAGATGACGACTTCCATCTTCTTATTATATTTTTTTTTTTTATATTCAAATTACTGAATGTGGCAACAGCTAAATGGCTCCTCAAAGAAAATCCTGTATTAGTTGAGGAACTGTACAGCCCTCTCCCTTCACATAAGATGCACCTTTTTTTGCAAAGTCAATAGTTTTACAGAGTTCTGGTCAACCTTTTTTTTTTTTTTTTTTTTTCAAAATCCATGCTTGGAAAAGTTCTCAGTACCAATGGGCATTATGATACCTCAGCTATTACATTGAGTGTACCTCTAAGAAACGAGTTCGTAAAAGTGAGAAGACTGATTTCTGCATTGATTTAATACCCAACCACCTCTGCATGGTATTAGCACATCCTAAAACAGACAGCAAACAATTAGCAATAGAGACAAACACTTGTATCTTGAGAACTCTGTTCAAATAAACCCACATTTAAGACAAGTTAGATCTACGCGAATTCTGTCTGAGCGTAATAAATGTCAAGCACTTGGGATTTTAGAGTTTAGAACAATCATCTTTTAAGCAGTAAGCAAATGCCAACCTGAACTCTAAGTGCACTACTGCCCTACTGAACATTGCTTTGCCTATTGTCCTCATGCACTGCATTTAAAATGACTGCATGAAAACATGAAGGTACATGGACTTCACTCAGCTTGCTCTGGAATGAGGAAAGTTGTGAGTGAACCCAGGGAACAAAGGGAAATTACCTGTAGCAGCTACTGTAGAACAAACAACTCCGTTATAAATATCCCACAGTAGTTCCTCCTCTGGAAGGAACTGTGATATTGTGGAGGAATTATATCATTAAGAATGGCTACTTCAGAAAGTATTTTACAATAACTATTCAGTTAACTTCCCTGTACAGAAATGCCAAATGCTACTTTCTCTCAAAGCAAAATCGAGCCCTAAACTTAGAAACAACCACCCTCTCAAGTCCTGTTCACTAGGCCAATACACTCAGCCCACAGAATCCTCCTGCTCGTGCTCTTTCCTAAAGGACAGAGCTGCAGAGAAGACAAAGTGCTTATGAGGTGACACAAAATTACTTCTGGGTGCCATCTTTCCCAACAGTTTGCAGACCTTTGACGTGACTTGTCTGTCGTGTGTCTGGTCATATGGCAGAGATGGAGCAAGAAACCTAGAGAAAAGACAGGCCAAGTGTAGGCTCCATTAATGTTTCTGACAGTGTTGTGCCTGGTTTTACTATCCTCTTCCCTGGATAAGCGGCAGCAGGAGATAAAGTTTGGACAGGACTTGTATGCACATGCTTTATTGCTTTTGCGCAGTAAGACCTGTACTCAGGGGACGCTAGTTCCCTCTACTGTAGAAATACAGCGGCTAAGACCTGTGATGGAGAAATTGTGGTATGTATCTCTCCCAAGCCACTTCAAAAAACTGGCCCCAGAAAGACTAAACACCACTCTCCCTGTAATCCTCCCACAAGAAGAGAAAGAAATTTCTAAAACTCATGAGCAACTTATGATTTAATCCACTGGCAACACCATATAAATGTATATTTCATTAACATATAAATATTACTTCGAGTACACTTTGGAGAATCTTAGAACTAAGAAAATTTTGTGAAAGTGAAACTACTTTTTTTAATAAATGAAGCCCAAGATTGCCAAACTTCTCTGCTAAAAACCAGAGGAAACACACGTACTCTAGCTTTCAAAGTCAAAATCTTAAGCTCTATGAGAACTCTGCTTTCACATTTCTATTCTTGAGATGCAGGGTGCCTAAGAGCAAGTCTGAAAAAACCCTACAACCCCAAAAGTAAACAGTGAATACTGAACCTATGTACAGGCCTTCACATGAACCAGAAGCCTCCACCTAGGCATACACTGGACTGAAAGAACATTAAAATTGTAGAGTACTGTGCACAGAGGTCCAGAAACACCAGAATACTTCCACGATTTCAATTTAGTGCCTCTATGTAAATAAGTTATGATACTATTTAGTTACATGAATACCCGCTTTATTTTAAGGGACAGAATGGAAGTAGTGCTCACTGAATAGGTTGCCATACAATAGAACTTTTCATTTTCATTGTATTTAACATAATATCCCTTGACACTCCTTAGACTGTGCTCCAAATAAAATTATTACTGTCTGCATATATATTCTATAGAGTAGTCATTGTTTTTGTGTCTATGTAATTCACAAACAACAATTTCCTTCCGCAATATTCTTACAAGACTGGATTTTACCCTGTTCTGCATAAAAACAGGGAGACACAGGTCAAACACAAAAAGGTCCCGTGATTTTAAATTTCCAATTTTGTATATATAGAATTTGAAAGACTTTACAAAGACAAGGAACACATACTAGTAGGTAAATCTCTGTTATACAAAGCTCCACAGAGAAGCAGCTTTACAGGTTAAGTTTCAAGAATTTGGGAAAAGTAAACCAAATGAGAGAGGTCTGAAATGGGTGTTCCATTTGTGCTTGCAAACAAAACCAAACAAGAAGAGGTACTCGGTTCATGTTGGACTAAGGACTGAAAAGTAACGTAGTTGTTTCAAGCAAAGCAGCACTAACACAGGAATTACTCATATATCAAACCAAAGATCCATCCAAATCTGTGTCCTGCCTCTGAAAGGGGCCAACAGCAGTCACCTTGGAAGAGAACAGGGCAAGCACACAGCAGTAGGTGCCCCGTGTATTCATCTACTCTCCAGTCCAGGAATTACATGAAGCAGAGACTTTGTGATTAACATGTGTGTGTGTATATATATGTTAATGCATATATACATATATATCATGCATCCTTTTCTTCCACGGACCTTTTGAACTGTTTTTTGCCTTTCAGCTTTTAGCACCCAGAAGATAGAAGGCAAATGACTCCGTAGCTTACTCACAGGCAGCATCAAGCACGACCCCCTTTTGTTTGTTGTGAACTTGCCCTTTTCATCAGATGCCCTCTGCTGAACAGCAACAAAAATTAAGGCTACCCTCCTGCAAAGAGGCAATGATACTGACATGGAGAAATGAATGTGAGGCTTCACATCAGCAACTTTGTTTATTCTACTGCTGGGTCACTGGTTTGGGTTTGTTTTTTTTTTTTTAAGCTCTCTTTTGACACACTGCCTTCATGTGATCTTCCAAAAGAGGATATTCTAGTATTTAGAGAATAAGAAACATTCTCAACTGTTCAACTGTATACAAGCCAACACATTTATTATTGAAGGTTTGATCTTTTTCTAATACACATTTAATATTCTTCAGAAAATTTCCTACCACCTTGTAACTCTGTCCAATTCTTCATCATAAACCTGTTGCTTGAGAAACACTTCAAATTCAAGTAGCTTGGCTGATGATTCAGTCCAACATGGTATTTATATTATGCCAAATGGACAGGTGAAACCGAAGAGCTCAGCAATCAATACTTAATTATTGAATATTTCATAAACCATATTTAAAGAAGAGGACAAAAAAAAAATTAGTATTTTATTAAAATACGTAAAAGAATAAACCACTTATTTTTCAGAGGACACCAATGCTGGTGAAAATGTACCAAGGGTAGGGTTCTGATACTTCTTCTTTCTCTCCCCCTACAAATTTACGTTTATTTTATGATTTTATGCAATTATTCTAAGGTTATGCAGTTTATAAGTCTTCTAATTTAATGAAAACCCTGACATTTAAAAAGGGGGAATAGAAAGACAGGGGAAAATGGAAATCTACGTTTTTTTATGATCACGGTGAAAGTTCATAACAGCTCTTAAAATAGAAACAAAGAATGGAGCATGAATATTATTCCAAACAAAGGTTTGAAAACAACTACTTAATTCCAACTATGTAAGCATATTTAATCTAGGTGAAAGGCCCACACCTGTCCTTCAGTTCCCAGTGCAGCCTGTGAAAAACACAAATACAAGTAGAAAACACTGTTTATACAGAAAGTTCTGTCAAATTTAGTAAGTAAAAAAGTGTAAAGGAGAAAAATACTTGATATGCATGGTGATCTCATAACACAGACAACAAAAATTTAGAGACGTTAAGTTTAAATTGACATGATTTTATGAAAGTTGTCCCATTAAACATGCTAGAAAAGAATCTCTACACTCACATTTCAGAAGTCTTCAAGCAAACTTCACTTCAAGTACAAATTATATTTCATCTTAGTTTTTAGCTTCTAAAATGCACTAGAAATCACCGAACTTCCCTATTAAAAGGAAAACATTTGCCTTATTCAAAAGCATTTAGCTTTACTTCTGCTGTCAGTCTTCTGAAAGGTTTACAAAACAGTCAAAAAATTAAAATTCAACCAAAGTAAAAATCAGATTTAATCATAGGCTGCTTTTTAACAGTAAACTTTGGTCTTCATGATAAGCATGACTTATAAATGGCTGCACACTACCACTCTATCCATCTGAACTGATGCACTCCAATGTTTAGTTTTAAAAAACAAAACTTGTTTAGCCCTAAGTATAAGCAAAAAATCATGAAAATGTTCTCTTGGTATTAAAGTACCAATTAATCCAATTTTGTAAAAATAAAAAAAAATATTTTGTGCACAGATGTTTTTCTAAAAATATTTCACAAAAAATAGGTGTCAAATGGAACCACTTTTACCAAAATTTCACTTCCAACTGAACTCAAAGGATTCAAAATCTGCTGACACCAGGGTTATACCTGGTCAAAAATATGCCAGTGAAAGTAATTTCCACTGTTACTAGTAAATGCTAGGTGGTATCAGACCTCAGACGTATATTGATACCTATGCTAAGGGGAAGGAAGGAAGGAAGGGGAGTGGGGGGCGGGGGGAAGAACACAGAACCTACGTAGATGGATTTACTCAGTTAAATAATTCATTAACCTTACAGTCAGTTTTACTGAGTTGGACAGAAAGAATCTGAGTAGTTATGCAAAGAAAGCCCACAATTTGGACAGCTAAGGAAGACAGAGGGAGGGACTGGGGAAGAGGAAGATTGAAGATAAACTAATCCATGATTGAACAGGAGAAAAAGCAGGTTCAGAAAGCAGCAAAAAAAGAAACACATGCAGATTTAAGCAACAAAAATATTTTAAGATCAGATTTCCCAATATTCTTAGGCAAGAATGATATCTAGGACAGAAAAAAACCCAGACTCAACTGTTACAGCTGAGGTGGGGTCTGGGGTTTGGTGGTGGTTTGGTTTTTTGGGGGGAGGGGGAGGTTCTTTTTTTGGGGAGGGGAAGATATGCGAATACACCATTTTTAAAAGGCAAGTGTGTGTTCTAGAAATAGATTATTCTATATTCACACCAGCCACACATACTTAGATACAGAGGTTATTGCGTTTTAGGAAGCACTGATACTAAAGCTGACTTTATTAATGTTCCATAGCCATGCTTTCTGCATAAATCTGGTTACTTCCATACAAGGCGCTTTTAATTTAAAAAAAGAAAAAAAAAAGAAAAGCGGGGAAAGAGTGAGAACAGCCCTCTTCCATCCAGGCAGCACTCTCCTCGTTTCAAGCTATTCCAGTGAAGAGATAGATTAATTTTAATTAACGCGGAGTACATATACACACGTTTCTTAATATACACATACGCGTTTATTCGCTCGGCCGATACAGAGGGAGGGCGAGACTGAACAGCAATTAAACCCTCCTGTCGCTGGCTGCTCTGAAACCCGCGCCCGCCCGCCCGCAGTACGCGGGCGCTGCTGCAGCTCATTAACTGCTCATTTATCAACGCCGCTCACCAGGCAACACAATGCAGCAGAACGGCGCGCGGAAACCACCCCGAACCCCAGCAACAGCGGGTAATTAGCATAGCCTACCACCAAAACCCCGCCGCCTGATTGGCCCAGCGCGCCAGGCAGGCGGCCAATCAGAGGGGGCGATGCAAATCGCAGCCCTCAGTTGCCAGGGTAGAGCTGCTGCCCATTGTCCAATCGGAAAACAAGCAATAAACAAGAAATGCAACTGAGCTCTGTCACATTTTCAAGTTGCTGTTAACACTTTCAAGTTTAAAGCAAAATTAGCTCCATCCGCCGAGGATTAGACTCATGTTCTACATTTCGCCCCCACGGCAAGGGCAGGGCCGCGCAGGCATGATACAGGGGGATTAGGGCTCGCAGCCCGGCATTAGGATTTGAACTTGCCTGCCCGGCACGGCCCGGCCCGGCGGCCCCGCCGCGGGACGGACCCCCCAGCGCCGGTCGAAGGGCGAACGCAGCCCCACAGCGCCGTATTCAAACCCGCTCCGGTCCCACACCTCTCTGCTGGGATTCTTCAGAGGGTTTTTTACACAACGGTTAAGAGCGGGAAAAGTTCCCTTTCGCTGGCTTGGTTAGATCGCCTTATAAAACGATGTGGGCTGCGATACAGTATCAGGCAGTACATGCTACTTAGGATAATCATCCTCTTTTTCACTGGTACTAAATTCCTGTTTGTTTCTTCTTAAGGAAGAGGAGAAAGACTGAAGAAGGAATCTCCTTCATTATTTACCCCACTGACAGGTTTAAAGTAAATGAGTTTCAGCTCACTTGACCAAACCGAACCACCAATACAGACTGAACGTAAGAAACCGAAGTATTCCTACGAGAAATAAGCAATTTTTTCCCCACCCGTTTCAAAAACTAAGCTTATCTGCTAAGCTTATTTGCCGTTTAGTGTCTCTGCGTATGACAATGTGAATACACGGAGGTGTACAGCAGCTCCTGACCATCACCCCGCTCCCAGCGCTCCTCGGGAGGTTCCCTTCCCACACACACAGATCTGCATTTTGAAAACCGGCATCGCTCAGCCCCCTGCAAACGAAGCCTGGAAACGCAAAGACTGACAGACTTACTCTGGAAGCAAAACCTCCTCTCCCTTCAAAAGCCGAACGCAGCTGCACGGCTTCCCTCTACGCGGCGGCTGAGGCAAGGCATGATCCTGGGCATGTTTTTACTTCACTTTCCACAGCCCGGCAGCGATGTGGAAGTGCTTCAGCCACTCGCTCATCTGGGAGACCCGTGTCTGAGTGTTTCGCCTTCTCCAGTGCTTGTGGAAGGTGCCTGACAGGGGCAAGAAACGTCTCCTGTCCAGGTACGCACCAGGTACAGGATATAAAGCAACAGTGGCGGCGGCAGCCTCTGTGCCTCAAACCCTCAAAGGATGGTGACACTATTCTGCCCGCCGATCGGCGCAAGGAGGGCCATGACTTTCTGTCAGCCACTAACCTGGGTCATTGCTAAAGAGGAGAGAGGCTTTGTATTTCTGTATCAATCCCTGTGACACTCAGAACTTTTCAGGTCTGAATCACAGAATCTGCTTTAGAAAAGCGCCCAAAATACCAGTTCCACCGCCTGATGCTAACAGAAATTAAAGTCTTCCTGGCTTCCTCATTTAGAAAATTTAACAACTTCATTTTGAAAATTTTATCAATAGGAAAACCACTAAAATATTTCCTTATATGTCCTAAAATACATACAATTATCTTGGTACGTGCACAAACCCCTCTGACACATACAAAAATCAATTCCATCTACTCTTTATCTCATGTTAGCTTTTTAAACTAAATTACTGCTTTTTGATTTACGATCATCTAGCAAACCCTGTAACAGCGCAGCAGCAACAGCAGTAAGCAGCAGCAGAGTGTTATCTGACCATAGGCTTACAAGATTTTCCAGCCTGGGCCAGTACTTTGCAGCACTAATCCTTCTCCGAGTCTGCTCAACTGTCCTCTCAAAGTAATACTTTTATCAGCAGTTAACTAAGAGTTTCTTGCATTGGTGCAGTGCCGTCTCTTTCCCCCACCTCCGAAGAGAATATAAATAACATTACTTACAATTTTCAGTTTACAGTGCAAAACTAATTAAGGACTGAATACTAATTACCTGCTATATTACAACACATCAAACCATACAATCAGTACAAGAGCTGAAAAACACTGAATATTTTGTCCCTAATCAATACCTGTGGCTAACAGCTAGCCTAACATCTAAACTTCACTTTTCAAATTCCACATGCATTTCCAGCTGAACATAATAAAAGGTTAGCATAAATATCTGAATCATTTTTAAAGCTCTCCTTTAATCTATTGTACAAATACATAAGTATTAAAAAAGGAATCTTTTCCTACGCATAAAAACCATCAAGGGAAATAGAATAATTCAAGTCATTTCCCATTTGTAGTTACTGAGGCACAAGATATATTTAAACAGTTGGTACAGAAAAAATGGAAAGCATCTACCATATCAATGTACAGCTAGCATGCCAAACCATTAATGTAAGAGCTAAACAAGGGATGAATACATCATGTGCAATAGTCTCACATGATATAAATTATTCAATACCTGACCAAAGAAAACAGCTTTCAGGAGAGAGGGGGAGGATCTGAAAGTACTTTTGCAGTTTGAATAAATACAGCATTATGAATTGATGCAAAATCTTTATAACTCTACACCACAGTTAAATAATCACATGTATTTTCAAATTATTTCAGTATGTTATGTCAATCCAACTTGCATTCTGATATTTACCATGAAGGTAGATTTTGTCTGATACAGTGCTGGAAACTTTAAAATAAATTCAACTGTAAAAATGAAATTTCTTGGTAGCTAGGCAAGCACGTATCTTCAGAATTTTTGCTGTCTACTCTATCTACTTACAGGATTTGGATAATGCACAGCCCTAGTGATATTGCTAGTCTTGTTGCTTTACTAATTTCAAACTGGCTATACAACACTTTATTTAGCATTGCTATGCTGGCAAAAAGTTAACATACCACAAACTTAATTCATGACAAGCAGAAGCCTTTTATAGACTAAGATACACAGATAGAAGACTTTTTAAGTGACAAATTGAACAACAACAAAAAAATCTACCATTATGAATTACACTTCAATTATGGGGAACCTGCTGATGTAATGATTCCAGGGAATGCCTTCAATGGCTGATTTCATATATGATCTTAAAACAGTTAATTTCACTCAAACAGAAGTTTCTAGTACATACTTAGTTTTGGCAAATAACAGAGCAGTTATGTTGCATTTGGAGACAGTACACTGGTTTGGTACTCTGTATTAATAACAGAAATTCTGATACAGTTTCTAAAAAACAGAATACTTAGAAACTCCAAGGCATGCTTGGAGTTTCATGCTTATTAATCCATATTATAGTTCATAAAAATAATAACGTAGAAAAAGGTTGTTTCCTTTCTCCAAAGTAGACTGGAAGCACCAGAACTATTTTCTTCTATAAAATATTCACAAGCTGTAAATTATAACTAAATCATTTTTCTGCTGTGTTCTCAATAATTTGGTAACTGATATTTTGGCACCGTCATTTTACCATAGGCATCTCACGCCAGTCCTTACTTCCTGACAAACTGCATTCAGACTTCTTAAGTCATTAAACAACAGATCATTCCCCAGTAAAAAGTTATAACATCTCCATATCTAGCTACTGCTTATCACAGAGAACTCCAACTAAAATCAGAAATAAGACCAAGCTTTCACAAGTACAGTGAAACCTCACAATTCCAAAACACTTATTTGAAAGACCAATTTCCTGCCTTTGTAATAATTTCTGTATTTAGTATATACACTTTTAAGTTTAAGTAATTACTTCTTTTGATTTGTCTCATTTTGAAGTACTAGCTTTCAATGAGAAAAAACTTAAGTATGGTTGAGTATGTACTTGCAATAGCAACTGCCAAAAGACAGTGAGGCCAGGCTGCATTAACACAAACAACAATACAACCCCAAAGCGGGGCTCACTGTAAATTGCATATATTTCTCTCCAGTAGCACAAATTTTAAAACAGAAAAATTAAAAAAAAAAAATAAAAATCAACAATGCAGACAAAAACCAACTCCAAAAACCAAAACAACAATAAAAACCTCACCCACAAAACAAAAAACCTGTATCGCTATGTGTACAAACTAGTACTATGATTAAGAAAATTATTCTTGAAGTGTAACTCATCCATTTCCTTCAAAGGCTTTACTGTTTTAGTATAAACTAAGCAGTACATTTTAAAAAAATTACAGCTAACTATTAAAATTGGGGTTTTTTCCACACCAATAATAATGATGAGAACAACCCCATTCAAGTACCAGAGTTATGCAAATTTAAAACCTTTAAATTCTGTCTACATCTTCAGCTACATGCATCTATAAATCTTATTCCCAGGTTACAAAAACTCTGTAAGCAGGGACTGAAGTTCACATTTGCCATGACTGGGCTCCTCCTTTCCAGAAAGTGCCACCTCTCTCCTCTAGGGGCATTATGGAAGATGCATAAACCAAAGACAAAGTGTTCCAATTGCCATGCTTAAACTGTAACATTTAAGCCTCTTTTTCCATCAGGCTCTAGTTTTACATGCAAATTCTCAGCACAGGCTACTGAGAGATCTGCCTGTCACATGCATCTGCAGCATCATTATGTCGAGCAATGCTGAGATAGGGAGGTACCAGAAAAGACAGGTTACTTCAAAGTGGGTGCAGAAATGGGGTGGGGAGGGAATAACGCGTTCCACCATTCCCTGAAGGATACATAAACTACATCAAGGAAAATCTGACCAGATGGTTAGACATGGGTTTGGGTTGGGTTTTCTTGCCTCCACAGAGCTGCAAAGGGAGAAGAACATTCCACCTAAGGAAAGAAACTTTAATGTTTTTGAAGAAAGGAGATTACGTAAAAATATTAATGGGATACAAACACTAAGCAGACAAGCAATTCTTCAAGGTTCAGCTAACAACTCTGTTCTGTGAAAAGATCATCACAAGTTCAGTTCATAGCATAAATGCTAACGAAGTTCTAAACCCTGCAGGCTTTTAATTCGTACAGAGTTTCAAACACAACTGTGCCAGTGGTCTGGTCACAGTATACTTCCAGTTCATGAGCACATACTGAACATCACATTTGTAGGCACCAGACACGACTGTACTGTAATGCAAAAGAACCACAATCTCCTAATATGTCATGTTAGTGAGGGTCTAGGCATTGCAAGTCAAGAGAAGTAAAACAATTAACACGATCTTAAAAGGTTAGGTATCAATGCATTTCAAAGCTTCAGCATTATGGTAAATTTGAAAAATGTCTCAGTAAAATAAAAGAATTTTGCCTGATTTAGAACAAACAAAAAGAATATACAGAACAGGAAACTTTCTAATCCAAGCAATATTGTAATAAGGCATGTTATCTCTTCAGCTTTATGGAATGAATACGCATATACAGCCAACCCTTACGAAACACCCTGCTTCATGGACGGCAGGCAGCTACCACAGTGAGGACTCTGGCAAACATACACTCGAAGATGCGCATTTTAACAGCATGACTCTTCTCTAGCAAGTAGAAACTAGCTAAGGTAAGAGGGAAGAAGTTTAAAATGCCCTCCTCCCCATGATGGAAAAAGCAGACATGCTAGACTGAGGGCTATCTAAAGCTATTGTGGGAAAAGATGCCTGAAAAGGGGTATAGAAGGATGTTACTGACAGCAAAGCATAAACTAGAGCAGTTATGAAACAATCTTCAAAGTAATAGGACTTTATGCTACTACAGTGATGAATTTTGGGGTGAGAGTATAAAACAAGCATAGTAGCTGTCACCTGTAAGGTGTTTGTAAAAGAAAGTGAGAGCTGGGTAACTTAGTATGCTCATCCAAGCAGGCTGCCGTTGAGCCCAGCTTTTTACCAACAGCATTTAAGAGTTTAAAATCCTTACCAGAAAAAAAAAGAGCAAAATTGTTTATCATGCTCCAAAGCCACTGCAAAAAAATAGGGTCTTGGTGCAGAATGAGCAGAAAAAATCCAAACCACCTGCTACTGCTTTGTAGCATCAGTCATTATGCCAAGCAGTGGCAACACATGAAGCTGCTAGTTGCCAAAGCATCTGGGTTGAAAGCAGTATGGTGTTGTTCACGGGCATTGCTATACAAGCTAGCGCAAAACTGTTTCAAAATGTCAATCTCAGACAGACTCTTCAAGACTTCTATAGGAATTTTGAGAAATGCTAGAATTCTTACCAACTTCAGATACCAAAAGAAGATGCCACAGAGGACTTCCCCTCTTTCCTCTTCCTCTGTCCCACAAAAGGGTAAGGAGAGACTTCCTAGCTTCTCTAGAAATGAAAGGGAGTGGGCAGAAATAGCAAAATTGCTTTTGCCATTATTTGCGAGAAGGAAGCATGGTAGACTCTTGAGAGCGTCTGGACACCTTTAGCCAATAATGCAATGTTTCAAAATGTCAGCAACGTTTAAACTTTATGCTACAAAATGGGAATCTCATGGAAAGGTAGAGCTGCACAGAGACTCATGATGCACAAACAGTATTAAAAGCACTCAAGTCAGAGATAGCATTCTTTATGTGCTGATAATTATTGCACTGTGGGTTCCACAACTGTCTAGAAGATGGAGACTGACATAACCTGATCTGTCGTCCTACATAAGCATGTCCCAAAGGCCATGGAGGGATTTCTCTGAAATGGTTACAGTATCAAATAGAGAAAGCAAGCCAAACCATCTTTTAGGGCATGAGAAACAGGTTTGCAGTAGCAATGAAGTCCCCAATCAGCTCCACTGCAACCTCCATAGATTTTCAAGGGAAGTGAAGTCCTCAGTAGTGAACCACTAAGCACACTCATGTTTGGCCATAGCGCTGTGTTTCCCATAGACACGGAAACCGTCATCAGTTTGGCCCAGAGTTTAACTGCAGAGACTGTGGTTTTGGTTGCAAATGCTCTGTTTTTCTTACAACTTTTCTAAATGGTCCGTCTCTACCATACTCATGGGTATGACATTACGGTGAACATCTCTTGAATTCTCAGCAGCCCTGAAAAATTTAGGAGACACCTTGCAGGAGCATGGGAGATTTGTCTTCTGACCACAAAGCAAATCACAGGTCTGCACCATGGCATACTGCAGATGAATGATCAGGAGCCAACTATCCCTTCTTCAAAAGGCACGGGAGTCAAGACACTTATCTGTCTGCTTGATTCTGAGGCTGAAAAAAGTGATCTGTGGAGAAGATCTTGAAACTTGCTGGTGCTCCTGTCTTGCCTAGGGTTTAAAGTTCCAATAAACAGAAGACTGACTAGATTGTCCGCATCATCCAAAAACGGGCAGCGTATCTTCCTATCGTGGGGAGAACCCTTCCACACAAGAATGTGACCTGATAGGTTCCTACAGCCTTTTCTAGTCTACGTTGAAGCGTTTCTCTTCACATTTTCTCTTAAAAGTTTCCAATATCCTATTTATTATTTCCAATTATCCTATTGTGGGAAGCTACAATTCTTTTATTTACAGAAATGCAGGATCCAAAAAATTCAGTATACTGGCTCGGCGATGACCAAGGGAAAAAGCTCAGCTATCTAACTTTGACATGTTAAAGAAATAATAAAGTAAGTGAATATGTCTAGGCTAATGTGTGCCATGTCAGAATGTAAACTTTGTGTTAAATACTATTATGAGGACATGGAGGAGGAAGACCAACCAAAAGAATCATAGATAACTGAAGTCCCCCAAATGAAAAGAAATAGTTACACTTCCACTTTGCACTTTTATCTCTTGCTGGACATTCGCCTGTCTTTATCAAGGACAATACAGCTACCATCATTTTTTAAAAACCATGCAAACGTGTTTCTGCATACGGAACAGAATTTTTAGAAGTTCTCAACACTGACCAAAATTCCTACTGAGATAATGTGGAGCTTTATCATTTGGTTATCAAGATGCATAGCTTGAAAAGCTCTTAAATAAGAATACAAATCTGTGCATGTATGTCCCAATCTGTTTCCATGTGCCTTTGGTGTAACTGAATATGCTGCCAAGAGTTAATCTATTTACTGCTACCAAATATTCTTAATAGCTATCTATAATCTATAAAGTTTGCAGAGCTACTCTAAAAACTAGAGTCAATTCCAAAACTAGGGAAAGACAGACGCCTTCCCACCTTCTCTCATTTTATATGTTAGCTTGAGTTTCCCCAGCAAGATTTATCTAGGTTTTGACAACTCTGATAAAAAAAAGCTAATGTTTCTTAACGGTGCTGCTTCATACTCTACTCTGTTGAAACAAATAAAGAAAAGCTTTATGAGGAACACTAGAAGACTTTCCATCCTTCTTCAGTTTATGTGTATTCAAAATTGCGGATATCCAAGTTCAGCTCATCCACTGGGAACAATTCATCCAATCTTCTCTACGTTCATCAGCAGAAGGGGCAATTTGCCTGGAAGAAACGGGTGGGTGTGTGTGCGCGCGCGTGCACGCCTACTACTTTATTTCTGAATTCTGAAGGAACGACCACAGAGTGTCAAAGAGTGAGGTTGAGAATCAGGACTGTAACTTCAAGAAAGTTCAATAGTCAGTGGACCCATGCATACAACCCCCTCCTGTAACCAGATTAGACAGTCACTCTGCCTACTCAGATGAGGAACTAGACAGACAGGATTTAATTACTGAAGGGCAGAAGCATGGTAGGCATACAAATCCATACTTAGAAGTTAACATGCTTGTCCTGTCCCCTGTAACTATATGGAGGACCCCTGAATGAGCTGGAGGAAAGAGACTCCCTGACTATTCAAAAATGAACATATTGATGTTTCTCCATGGAGTATCTTGTTCACACACTTCTAATAATTTTCTAAGACATTTCGTATTTTCAAAAACTGATCAACCGTTACAGATAGTTCGTATCTTTGAATGGACTTTGATAAGGAAAGACAGACCTCTGTGAGAGGTCCCATTAATCCATAAGGTGCAATACATGTCTAATTACCTGGTCTTTGATGAAATTTTAGCTGATTCATTAGATAAATAACCATGAAGCTAATCTTGAAAGGGGACCAAGTCACTTCATTTAAGTAGCCTGCTACACAGACTTGCTCGTAAGGCACCAATTCACTTTTCTCTAAATTGATCAAAAGGCTTAGATAAGAGGGAGATTAAGCATCTTCCTAATGGTTTACTGAAGCTTCTTGGAACAACGAAGCTACTGCTAATCTGTTATCGAGGATAATGTGGATTTTTGATGCCAAAAAGATACTGCTAATAAACTCAGATTTTTTTGGGGGAAAAAAGGTGATACAAAGTAAAAAAATAAAATAATGTATTAAAATAGTCAAACTGTAACGAAGCGGTAAATCATGTGCAAGTGCCTTTGTGCAACGCAAGAATTCCATTATCTTCTCTACCAACCCCTCTCCCTCCTTCCCTCAGAAAATGGTGAAGTAGATTTTTCATTCATATTATGTAGGCTATAGATCACGGAGTTATAGGACACAAATTATTCCTGAGCTTTCTTAATACATATTGAGTGTTTACATGCATCCGAGTTGAATACCTGTAGCCAGAGTGAAAGACTTCAAGTAAAAAGACGTCATTATAGATCTGGCAGTTCTTTTAACCCAAATCATTGCTCTAGACGAAGTTAGCTCCCAAATTCTATTTAAGGAAACTGCCTTCTATTGAAAAAGTGGAGTATTCAGCTAGCTACGTTTTGGTGGCACTTTTTCTGAACAGAGTGTGTCAGAATTTTTGCATTTGGATGGCAGCCTATAGAGTCTGGATTTCTCCCAAGAAAAAATGAAGTTTCGCTTCTTGCCTTCCCTTCCCCTGGAGCTCCACATGCCTCCAGACATAGAGGAAAACACCAAACAAACAAAAAAACACAACAACTAATTTTTGCCTTTCTCAAGATTCAAACAGTTGTTGCCTGAGGCCTTTTGCTACCAGTATCTTTGTAGGAATACAAAGCTGAACACAGCATTCTAAACTGAAGTTGCAGAATCCTCATTTGAAAATTGACCCATTGATTTGGGTGTGAAACACCCTCTTTTTCTGAGGAAAATCTCTTTATTCACAAGAGAAGTCATGAAGACCCATAAAGTCCATAAACTCAGCCTAAGCCAGAGGACAAGAACAATTTTAAAGATACAATTTGTCAGAAGATCGAAGAAAAGAGAACTTTTGAAGAAACACTACAGGAAAGCAACACAAAATTCTCTTGGGCTTTTTAAGTGACAAGGAAGCAAAGAAATATTCCTGCAGCTCCAGGTCAACAGAAGGGAAGTTACATACATACATACATATATATACACACACACACACGCACATATACATACATATGTATGTAATGTGTATGTAATAAAAGGTAAAACTAACAACAGTGTTGTCTTTGTTTTGACAAGGAATTAAAAAAAAAAAAAAAAAACAATCATCTTCTGAGACAACAGTGGATCCAAAGGGAAAGGAAGAAGGATTCTACCAGTCCTCCTTCAAGGTCTAGTAGACAACAGGGGACTTTTTTTACTTCAGTAAATGTGGAACTAGAAGCTGTGTACATCTATACTAACAGATTCAGCTGAGCCGAGGAAGGTTCCCAAACACAGGACTACGATCCACTGTGTTAGTAAAACGTTAGAGCATTCAAAGCATCCATTCCAACTAGCACTCTTCCGCAGTAACTCCTGGGAATGTGTGGCAGTCAGCATGTTCCAGGAATCCTTCCCAATAGGCAGCTTTCAGGCAGCCACCCAGTTTTACAGGCTAGGACAGTTAACTAGCACAGATGTGTGCTGTTCCATGTGATCAGCTTCAGTAGCTGGGAACATTCAATTTACTAACAGAGAAGTGGGCCTTTTTGTCTGCGAAATTTTATTCTTAAATCTCTTCTGACTATATCTGCTCTTGCAGCTCTCTTTTGGCATACTTTACAAATAGTGTTTTCTACCTGCCTTCAGAAAATCTCCTTCCAAACAGTGAAAATGGCAAAACAAACAGAAATGGTTCAATTGTGAACATTTTCTTTTTGTAAAATACTGGGGTGCAAAGAAAGAAGAAGGAAGACATGTTAAAAGCTATCATCTAAAAACTGCACTGATTCCTTGAAGATTTTGGCCTGGTAAATCTGCTTCTTTGCAAGGTGCTCAGTTTAAAAGAAGCTAGTGCTCTAATCAGACGACTGCACAGTGAAATCAAAGGACAGGAACAATTAGTTGATACTAAGGATCACCAAGTACAAAACACATACATGCAAAGATCTACCCAAACTAGTCTAAATTAAAGTACACAAGACTACTTTATATTTTTTCCGTTATTTATTTATCAGAATGATGTTAATCAAAGTTTTCCTTCAACATCTCAACACGCCAATTTTGAAAAACTGAATTTCAGAGAACACTCCAGAGATGTGAACATTTAGCTTAGAAGAAACACTAGCTTTTGTACACCACCTTCTGAGACCAAGCAACAGAAATACACTTAAACTATATGCTATGAATACATCATTTTACTCAGGTAAGTCTCCAAGAATTACTCAGCACTGTAAAATCATTACTTAATTTTACAGCAGAAAGTTTTAGAAAGGTATAACTTACTATTAAGAAGCAAGAGTAAATCAATTAATAATTACTGGTTTTTTACAATCTTTAAGGAGTTAACACATAGCCCACTTAAAGCATCACCTTAACATAAAAACATGGAACACTACCTAAAACAAAGTTGTAAATGAAAGTACAATGGACATGCGTTGCTTTTCGCAGATATTTTGATAAATTTTAGTGAAGTATTTCAAAGGGCAAACTCACCCTTTCATTCCAAGCTAGAACAAAGCCTCCGTATTACTGGAAGGTAAACAAATGTATTTACCAAGTTTTGTCTTTTCTTTTCTTTTTTAGTATTTTTAAAAGGCTGATCTAATACATGTAAGCCAATATTCCATACCTACATAAAGATAGCACTTACCAGTTTTATATTCAATCCAACTCACGGAGAAGGATCTGATCTACTTCTGAGAGACATTACTAACAAGTCAGAACTCATATTAATATATGACAGGTGAAATCATCTATACTTTTACTAATATACAAAAACTTGCAGTCTCAGTTCAAGCCATCTAGGCATATTCAGTGACCTTGGAGGAGCCTGAGGATGGATGAAAGTCCTACTACAGATAAACTAGCATTTAAAAAAGAATCCATCAAAATATGGTTATATTCATCCCACTTCTTGGGCTTCTATAATCACTGCTGTCTGTACAAGGATCCTCACGTATTGCCAGAAATGGTTATTTATTCCTCTGGAATGGTGAGACACCCCTGAGGAACTATGAACTACAATCACAGTACTACAATGCTGCTTCTCTATTAAAACGCCTTACTGCCTGCATAACTGGCTAAAAATCACTTGTGTCCACAAACCAGGTAAGAGTGAAATCAGCTTCACCCGCCTTTGCAAACATGATCCTTCTACTTCATTTCCTGGCACAGCATGTCTATCGATCCTTCTACATTACATTTCAGAGGTAGCACAATGTCCTGGTCAAGGCAAGTTCACTCCAAAATAATGACATCAAGTAGTCAAGATGCACAAATATGAAAATTCTCTGAGATGTTAGGAAAGATACTGTGAGACAAAGTACCAGTGTTGGGTGGTGTACCAAACTTTAGGTTGGATTCTCTGCTCACGTGTAAAGTGGATTCAGTAAGATAATGAAATAGAAGTCAGGAGCATGCAAAAAAAGGAAACCAGTTCGAAGAACCAGAACTAACCAGAACAAGCAGAACTTGGTATTATGCTTGTATCCTCAGCTTTTTAACGGACCCTTAATAACCAATTTGTTAGGAAAACACAGGCACCAATAGATTTCCATGGGTAAGGAGGAAATCAGGAACAAGTCTCTCTTCTATGTCTGCAACAAAACGGTGGTCACCTGTTCCATCTTTATAGCAAATATGTTCAACAGCCATCCCGATCTGCAATATACTAAAATCTAGATCTTCAAAGATATTTAGGTAGTTAAGACAGCAAAATGTCAACAGGAGTTAGATGTAAGTATCAATGAAGTGATGGGCCTCAGAAACAAGGCTTCAGAATATCACTTTGGCTGATCAATACATGTTGTGCTGCATATTACCCACTAACTCTGTTGCCAGGATAACTGAAAGGTCAAAACTGTAAATTTGATGTCTCACCACCACTCATAAAAACAAACGATTGTTTCTTGCTCTCTAATCTAATCATTGTCCATTACGGCTTATCAACAATTACGTATGTTTGAGAATAGTATCAAGATGAAAATCTGAGAACTGTAACAGTCTCAGTTTTACAGTATTTTCCAAGCTTCGGTATGTTGCTTAGCACAGAAGGTTTTTACTAGACCCACTTAGATTATGGCTGAACTGCATCTAGTGACACAAAACAGCTGACCAGTATGTCCTTAAATTGTCTTATGGAAATATCCAAGCTAATAAGCATGGATAGTTGATTGCACATTAAGACATGGAAACTATCATAAAACTTATTGAGGGGAACACTTTCTCCCCTGCATAGGACGAGGCAAAAAACTCCATCGTCAAGACTTGGTGTATCCTATGTTGCTTTGATAAGCTGGTAATATACTGGCTTGGCATAACAGTTAGGCATCAAGCTAACAGAACATGTGGTCACCACTGCCTGGAAGAGCTTTTAATATAAACATACTAAAACCCATATATCAAGGGATTAATTGAACCAAATGGGAAACAGTCGGCTGACTAGAAACAGAGAAATAACAGTTTTTAAGGAGTCATAATGTCCAATTTCAGCAAGATTTATGAACAATATTTGCATGGTTCTTGCACCCCACCTACCTGATAAAGTACTATCAACAGAATTCCTACCAAGAACTATCAGGTACTCAGACCTGGCCATTTAGAGAGCCATCCTGTGGCCCCTCTCTCGGTATCTTAATACCTATCCCCGAAAGAATCTAACTGTTCAGGGATGGAGGGAGATGTCATTTACATCTGACTGCATGATTTATAAAATAGGATGCCTCCTACAAACATTTATTCCCCTGCTTATGGATTCTACATAGAATAGATGTCAGCATATTTACATTAAGCCACTATTAAGCTTGTTTAGTGCTAGGGCTGATGAAAACTGATGAATTTCAGGTATTCTGTCTCCATAGATAGCAAATCCAAATAAAGCTATTGCTGTGTGCAATGAAAGATTTGCACCCTAGGATATACTTTAAGTATGCAAGAATTCAGAAGTGATTCTTAGACAGCTGTAAAGGGCAAGCTCTTGAACTAGCATTGTCCACCGCTGAGTTCAAGGGAAGAAGGTTGCTCTAGATAGAAACCAATGGCCTTCCCCCAAGAAGCGTAGGGCTAAGATTCACTTCAAAGCTGATCTGCACTCATAGCTTCACTCAAAAACCTCCCAACCCAGGCAAACAGTATCACTCTGCGAATGCAGTTTTCTACTAAAAGCACATGAAACAGGACAAAAAAAGATGTCTGCTATACAATATGATGCATAAGACACTCACGCTAGCTCACCAGAGCTCACACTAGCAAACACCAGAGCCAGTAAGTCAACATGATATAGCACAATGACGAGACTATATTAGCAGTTCTAAATGCAGTCTAGCCATCCTATTATTGCGTTACCCAAAAGAACCTTTACTTTTCATTCACACACTGAACACTCTGACACGACAGGGGCTTTTTCATTATAGCTGTTCATTTGATGACCTTAAGGGCTATAAGAAAGACTCTGTATTTGTAGTGTTATGTTCATTGTAGACCTCAGGAATTCTCAGTGGACTGACCAATAATTCTGAAAATGTGTAATATTTTTTATAATAGTTAAGATTGTAATTCTTCATCTGAATTTGAATTTTTTATTCAAAAGCAAAATTTTCTCACATCTAAGTAAGTCTTTGCTCTTAGAAATAGGCAACAGAAATAAATTTCAGCCTCACAATATACCTGCTGGAGCTCTACTGTTCATTAAAAAGAAATGCCCTCATTACTTAGTACTTCATTGAAAGTTACCTCCAAAAAAAGTTTTTAAAAGAGGACCACATAACTCAAGATACAAATTAATAGAAATTACTTTTCCAGACTATTAAAACTACAGATGGGTATCTTTAAGATACTTTTATTTCAAGCATTATGCAGCAACATAGTGCTTTTGAAAGTGCAATCCTCCTCTGATTCTCCTATTTCCTGATAGTCCCCTGAGCTGACAACATCTCAATTCCACCAACAAAGGAGAGGGAGACTCAGCTGCAGTGGCTGCAGCTCTGCGTCCACCCCCCTTCGCTGCCCTCCTGAAGAAACAAGCTTCTGTTGACTACTGCCACCCAATGCGTCTGTGAGCACCACTGAGCACTCTTAGGAACTGCCTAAGAAAGAATATTTCAATTACTTTCGCTGCAAAACACAAATGAAACTTAAGACATGAAAAAAACCTAGACAACTACTAACAGGGCTTTCTACGAGAAATCACACCTATCTCTCTTAAGAGAAAGAGTGTTGCCTTCTCTTAAGAGGAAGCAAGCTAAATAAAAACATGGAACTCTCAAGATTTTCTGGTTTAGATGTTTCAGTCCGTTCCTGAAGAAGAAATGTAGCTAGACTTCTGTGCCAAAACCCTGGAACAGATTTTTTGTCATTTGTTTCCTCTTAGATGAGGTCTGAGGCTGAAAACTTAAATCTTCAATATCACAGGTACTAAGCAATTTTGGAGGAGGGGAAAAAAAAAAATCCCTTTTCTTTTAAATAGGCAACTTCTTTTTAAATATGGATGCATGAATCTAACTTTAGCTGTCCAGGTTTTCACATTTCTGATCTCAAATACAGAAAGTAGAGCATTAATCTAGTCTCTTGACATCAAGGTTATCATTCATTGAGGTCAATGACTCCATCTCTGAAAAGCAGAACTTCCACTTTCAATATGATAACTGTTGCCCTTCAGTAAGCAACTGTGTTCGACTCGTTCCTGACTGCTTTCTCACAACTGCTGACAAAAAACTAACAGTCAGAAAGACAGCACAAACAACTCCCGCAAAGAGAGTTAGCTCTGTAAAAAAGCACTTAACCCTAAAAGCATTCTTATTCATGCAAAGTGTTCATTAGCTATCTATATTTAAAACTTCCACTACTAATGAGCAACCCTGTCTCTTACATAATTTTCTTGGTATCTTCTGTTCATGTTAAACTTTTGTTTATCTGCTCAGCCAAGAACCTCTATATCCAACAAAAACTGCCCGCAACGATACAGTCAAGTATGTGAACAAGTTACTGACAGATAGAATCAGTCTAATTGGAATGAAAGTCATCAACCAGAAACAAAACCGGAACCAGCCCATACCATGCTTCAGTGTGGAATTAATTAGCATACAAGCCAAATATTTGCTTCTATACAACCCGGTTCTGGTTTTATGCCAACAACATACATCTCACAAAAGACACTCCAGGTATGCAATTACTTAAATGAAACCATGGATAGTTCAGTCATCATTTCCACAAGAAGATACAGGTAGGTGACAGAAAGCTGATGCCCCAGTAAGTTTCTGGAATTCTCTGGTAAAACTTAAAGTAGCTTTTAACAAACTAGTTCAAAGGCATATCAGCAGATCTGGTATAATGTAATACAGATGAACTTCAAAATACAGAGCAGCAATACTGGACGCAGTTTTTTCTGACTACAGAATAACAGTGGGGTTTTTTTGCTTTGGTTTGTTTTTTTACTACTGACACATATGAAAACATTCTTAAAAATAGCTACAGGCTCAATGAAATCACTAGCTAAAATATTAGGAATATGAGAAATGAGAGACATGGCACAATTCTAAATTTTCATTCTACTCTTACGTAAAACTAACACCTGAACATTTGCAAGACTATAAAGGCAATCCAATCCAAGAACTTCCCAGAATTCTTTACTCTGCATTTGTAACATTTTAATAAGCAATGCAGCTGGGGAGGGGAAAAAGCAAGTATCTATGCAAGTATTTACTATTTCATTGTTCTTGCACTATTCTTATTGAGTAGTATTGGAATGGCTTTTTTTTCTTTCTTTCCCAAACATGAATTATTTCCAAACATGTATTATTATTTTTAAAGTTAAGAGCAATATGATCACTTCCCATGTTTTACCAAACTCAAATATACCATTTTCACATTCTATATCACTTGCTTCATTCTCAACATCTCTGGTGCATCTGATGTATTATCATGACAAAGAGAATAATTTGATATAACTATTATTTTGATCCGTTTTCTACATTCAGATCTACCCATGAAAATGTGAATGTGTCAAAAAAACCAAAGTTAATACATGATAACTTCTACCACATAATTAAAGATAAAATAACCACCCCTTCTTTTTAATGGTTTCACGTTATCAAACCTCTGGATCAGTTTATATAGGCGTAAGAATTGGGAGAAAAATACTATAATATATATACATTATATATGTCTATTTAGGACGTAACTGGTAACAGTTACCCTGTTTCTATGCTGCCCTTAGTATGCAGAAATGTCCCAAACAATGTTGTTCAATGGCCTTACGGGAGATCTAAATCAGGAAGAGATACCTGTTGCATTTTAATATAAAGTGCATCATAGTCAAAAAGCAGTTCAGGACGTGCAGCTTCTTTTTCATTCCCTTCTGCTTTGAAGAACAGTAGTTCAACAATAACTGTTACCACCTAATGTCCCCTGAGAGGATCAGCATGTGGTGTTAAGGAATGGATCCTTCTGGAACTCATACTTTTAGTTTAGTAGATCTATACTGGTCCCTTATACTGTCAACTAAGGTACGAGTCCTTTTCTTACAAAGGTTAAGGAAAGACAAGAAGCTTTAAGCTCTTCAAAAGCTTAAAGACCAGACAACTAATTATTTTTAGTTACGTGTTCCTAGGCTGCAGCTAACTAGAAAAATCAAAGCCAAAACCAGAAAGTTCTTTGTTACAAAACCAAGCCGTTTTTATAAGGTAGCCTCCACAAAGAAAAGGAAAAAAAGTAACAACCAACCACACAGTTACACTCTGCTTAACAGGTGCAGGACAAGATGTAGCAATCACTTTGAAAACATGAACTTGCAAACACAAGATGAATCCTTGCTTCTAAGTACACAGCGCAGTCTGAAATTCGATGCTACTACACCATAGAAAGTAAACACTTGCTAGTATGAGTATCAGCATAATAACTACAAACATAATGCTAGTAATAGCATTGACACTTATGGTTCCTTCCTTTCAGAAAATGTCCCAGAGAGACTGACTTTCAAAGTACAAAGTAGTAAAAAGGAAAAATTTACATTCTGAAAATATTTTTTTTATCACAAACCACATTCTAAGGCATTAACTTTGTTACCATAACATGCATTTGTAATGCACATGCATGCCTGAAACATAAATTTAGCTTTTCCTACAATGAGCTGAACCCCCAGCTTTGCTTTTTACAGTGTTTCACAGAAAAGCAGTATAGATCCTATAAAATCTGTAAGTTAACAAGATTGACAAAAAGCAATTATTGAAAATCTTTCAGTCCTCCAAATAGTATCTTAAAGTGCCCCTCTCTGTATGTGTCCTAGATACCACAGGTGCTAAGAAGAGGGCAAAAAGATAAGTCAGATATGCTGCAAATTTGTTTTCCTGGTTAGTCATGATGCAGTATCACCATTTCTTCATATTTTCACTTTTTTGTTTTAAAAGCAGTGGACCTTAATATATTTCTGTGTTTTCAGCTTAAGTGGTGATCTAAAATTCAAGTATTCTAAGATAGGAAAAGTGAAAAAAAACTCTTCCTCAAGAGGACTGTTTCCCTCAGTTATGTTGTGGTTAATTTTAGGGTTTTAGAGTAGGTCAGTTTCCAGTGAAATTAAGTGATGTCCATTATAACAAAGAATGTATTTACCCTATAAAAGCTTTCATCCTTTAGCCAAAGGTAGCTTAGACATTACCAGGCATCTCTGATCAGTCACCCAGATCAGTCACCCTCAGAAGTCAAGCCTTGTTGAAAATGCAACAGAACCGTTCTCAATAACCAAAAAACCTTGCAATTTCTGGCCTGAGCTCTCACCAGCTACTTTGAATTTGAGAAAGATATCAGCAGAGTCATCGTATGACTCTTGCTGTTACTGCATTACAAAATAATTACAGTACATTTTTTCATTTTAAGGCATGCAAATCGTGTTTATTCTCAGAACCTCAGCATACTAATACTGGCTCTCCTAATAAACAGAAAACTGCAAATAAACCTTACTTGCCTATCTTCCAACTTATATGACACATCAGAAGCCTGAAAGTCTTTGTCAAGGTACCACTGTTTTTCACTCTGCATTTATCATGGGGCTTCTAAATAAAAGAATGTGGATTATAGGAGATAGAATTTTTCCTTAAAAATCAAAATCTTGTGTACATTTCTACTTTTTAAGTTCGTAATTCTACAAGCTCACCATCATCAGAAATCCTGACCAAAACTGAAAGTGCTTAAGTTTTAAGTTTCAAATCAGATTAACATATTACAATATGAAACTTAATTCTCTCAAACAGTGTAAGACACATAAGGTACTATTTCATAATATTATCTCTCCTTTCAATTGTGGGATGAATATTTTCAAAGCTTTCAAACCATTTTCTCAGTATTTAAGTTGGGCTACATTTTAATCTACGTTGCAACAAGCAAATGACTTACAATGTCATCAATTGCAATGACTGCCTACTAGACAGAGCTCCACAAATTTGATGTGACATCAAAAGATTCAATTTTGAGACTTTAAATGCTATTCCTCTAGATTTATATATTTAAAACAAATTAAATATCCGTTCAGAATACTTTTTTCTTTCTCCTCTTCTTTGTCTCACCTAATTTTAGAACTCTTCAGACCCAGTTTTACTTGACCTATCAACATACAATTTACAAACATTCAACTGAAACGAACGAATGTTTAGTTTTCACAGAATGAAATATCCACTTAGAGCATCTTGGTCTTAATCCAACATGCTCCATGTAAACATACCCTCTAAAGCTGTTTATGCATGAACAGCTGATGCAACTGAAAACTGTCAATCAGGAGATGATCTGCATGCATACGTAAATCTGTCTAGCTTTTTTTCCAGCCCCAAGGATTCGTGGGTTTCAAAGCTGAACAAGTATACGAAAGATCCGTCTTATGGGTATTTCACTGTTACAGGCCTCAAAAGGTAAGTCACAGAACTATTCATTGCTTACATAAGGGCATTTGGGTATAAAGAACTACACTAAGCCTCCTGTACAACCTAAATTTTATTCTACTTCTGCTAATCATGATTTTTCATGTCAAAATATTAACCATATTTCCAGCAAACAGTATCACTAAAAATAAGCTATTTAATCTGCAAATACACTTGGCACTTACAGTATTTTGATTTGCAAAAAATGGAAGAACTTCCCAAAACATCAATTTTAAGAACGGCTAGTGACTTTCAAAGATGTTCAAAGATCCTGTTCTCGGTTCTTGAGAAATCTTACAGTAACTGGACATAAGTATGTGATAAGGCATAATGAACTCTTAGCTATTAATTTGTTATGCTTTTTCAGATGGCTCCATAATGTTTCTTTAAAAGAAAGTTATTGAATGATTGAAATAATATGTCACCAAACAGGTGCCCTATATCTGTTGGCAAGTGAGGGGCATTAAACGGCATAATAACAAACAAGACAAGACTAAAAGCAGTACATTTAGTTAGCATCTTTAAAAGCAACTCCCCCTTTTTTTTTTCTTTTTTGCATGAAACTTTGAAAACAGTATTTCCATTCAGGGAAACCGTTTTCTTCCTGGACAGTTGCAAAAGAATTTCAAAGGGCAAAGAAAGATTTCAAAATTCCACAGATTCTTAAATATTCTACTAAGGTTAGAATGACATCATTTTGGGGCTACAGAGAATGGAATAGAAACAAAAATCAGATCAAGAACACAGAAGATTTTCCCTTCTAAAAGCCCTTGAAAATAAGATCACCTGTATGCATCGTCTTCTTTCAAGTCTCATATCATCCTGCGGGGGTGTGGGGCAGGGAGGGTCCAGCAGCAAACAACACTGCAAAATGAAGAAAAAAAGAAGTAGATGTAAATACAAACTAATAAGATACCTAAAAATTGTAAACTTCTATTCTACTAGATCCACATTGTGCTTACTTCAGCCCTAGCTCTCAGGTATAACCACACAGCTAAACCAAGGAAGATCTAACAGAAAGTGAAGGTTTCCAACAGTAAAAG